>JACEGR010002258.1:0-134955 GCA_014170235.1 Listronotus bonariensis | reverse complement strand
CGAATTTCTTACGACACAGGTATCTTTCCGAGAGTTGGAAAGCTGCACGTGTTCAACCTATTTCCAAGAAAGGATCTAAATCTCTTCCAGCTAACTATAGACCAACTTAAATTCTTTCAGTTCTTTGTAAAGTAATGGAAAAATTTATTAATTCACAAATTCTTAAGTATTTAGAAAAACACAAAATTTTGCACGACAGGCAGTATGGATTTCGCCACAAAGATCTACAGCAGATCTTCTTTCTTTCGTATCACACTGCTGGAATAAGTCTCTTGAATTTCTAGGTGAGTCCCAGGTTGTTGCTCTTGATATATCCAAAGCTTTTGACCAGGTCTGGCATGCCCCACTTCTTAATAAACTTCCCTCCTATGGTCTTTCCACTAAACTCTGTACTTGGCTCTCTAGTTATCTATCTGATCGACTTATATCAGTTATTGTGGACGGCCAATCTTCAAGCTTTTACCAAGTTAATGCAGGAGTGCCTCAGGGCTCGGTTCTTGCACCAACATTGTTTCTTCTTTACATCAACGACCTTCTCTCGTCCACAACTAATTCCATTCATAGTTTCGCCGACGATAGTACCCTTCACTCCAGTTTTCAGGTTCCTAAACCCATTAGTAAACTCCCTCTTACCTTGCTTAAGACACCCACGATACGTTGGTATTTATGCTTTAAGCCTTCGTGGTTTGTCCAAAGATTAAAAAAAAATTATGTCCTGATCGAAGATTTTCCAATCTCAATTTCCATATTTATTTGACAGTTGCTGAGATAATGCACCATTCCGGTTTTTGTATTGACCCTGTACACTGCTTTATGGTAAAAAGAATGTGTATTTTGTACTTAAAGTTAAATAAACAATGTTATATTCTTTCGTATCTCTTTAACTGTTGCATGTTCCAACTCTATAATCCTTAACGGCCACTTTAACTTGATCCTATAATTTTGTCCCGTTATTCTATAAAAATATTAAAATTAGTGCTAAAATAATGTGGCCATTGTAAATTATTAATTAAAACACAATGAGAAGTTCTGGCATTTTTAAAATATGACAATAGCGCACGACAAAAAGTTTTCATTTTAGCGTAATATCGTAAGCAATTCGTGTTTAAGAACACTTTGGAAAGTGTCCTTTCAGGATAGATACCATTTTGGTTTCTTGAATGTCTGATTATTGTAAATTATTCATTAACCAATAATCCATATAAATGAACATTTGAAAATTTAATCGAATTGAAAAATTATATTAACACTTAGAAAAAAATTAAACCGACTTTAATAGCTATTTATGTATCAAGGGCGTTACTAGGACTATAATGCATTATAGTCCAGTAAAGCCCGTGGTGCATACAATGCTTTATGTTTTACCCAAAAAGAGTTTTTCAATGACTAATTACATTATATATTCGCAATATAAAAAATAAGTTGCACCTGTACCTGTATACGTAAGTAGATAATATCACTGGTGTTAAGTTAAGAGAAAAGTCCATAAAAGCGACCGAAAATCTTTTGCCAGTTAAATCAAGGCAACAGTATGATCGAGAGTATGGCATATTTGGTATTTGGAATTTGGAATAACCAGAAACCGTTTTAATGGCATATTTTCAGGAACTGGTAAGTTATTGATTTTATTTTAATACATATGTTTAACAAACTTTATCATTTTTAGTCGGAAAAATACAGTCCGAACTCTCTCTGGACCAAGTATTCCACCCTAAGGTCTACGTTGACGGTCTATGAAAATATAGACATTTCGCAATACCACCGTCTCATATCTTTTTTAAAAGTTAAGTCGAAAGGAAAAAAATTTATTAACAAGGCTCTTGATGATATCTACTTGGTACACAAAGTCATATTGGTAATGGGTGTTTTTGGAGGTTTAAGACGAGATGAGTTGGTCAAAATTACTATTGATGACATTGAAGATAGAAGAATTTTTAAAATTGGATAATGCAGAAGCTTACACCGGCCACTGTTTGCGTCGCACATAGTCAACTTTACTTGTTGAGGCAGGTGCTTCGTTTGAAACGCTAAAACAACATGGGAAATGAAAAAGCTCTTCAGTAGCTGAAGGATATATAGAAGAAAGTAGTTCATCCAAAAACAAAGTAGCCAAAATGATTGCCAATTCAGTTAATTCCGAGGTTAATTCCGTATCGACTATTGAAAATTCTTTAATGGACTGTTCTTTTATACAAAATAGCGTTAGTGCTACCACCGCTGCTACCATCACAAAAAACACCGACCATTCTATAGTGGGATCAGCTACATTTTCCGGGACATTTCAAAATTGTAATTTTTATTTTGGAAATAAAGTCTAATTTTTAGTATTGTTTAAAGAAAAATTATTTTTTGTATAAACTTGATCTTTATTGTGAGAGAAATAAAATTGGATAAGCAATTAAATTTCCATATTAGCGCATTAGGGCATTATAAGCGAGCATTATCATAATGCCCGCTTATAATGCCCTAGGTGTGATAGCAGGTATTATTGCTACCATAACATATTCCGTTTCTAAGGTATTACAGATCAATAATAGATGGGTAAAACATAAATAAACAAAAAATAATATTAAAATGAAGTCGGGTAATAACATGTGTTTAATAGAAAATAATATACAATAATAAATACACTGCTGGACCTGCTGGATTTGTTACTCTGAAGGTAACACTAAGAAGGTAAAGGCAATTCCATTTTAATAACAAAAAACTATATAGTAACTCTTAGTACTAAGCAAAACTTACAAAATATTCACGCGAAAAGTCCTGATTTGGCAAATAAAAATCACTGTTCCACCAGAATAATGTCGGACTCGATAACTCGCAAGAAAAAAGTTCTTCTCTATTTTCTATTTCTTTTCTATTTCAAACTCTGTAAAGTCTTTCCGCTCGTTTTGCACTTACGAATCTGCAATACGAACGCCTGGAAATATAAAGACGATTAGGATCTTTCTTGTCATTTATCCTGTTCTATTGTATGACTTTGTATAAAGTGATCTCGCTCTTCTTACTTGGACGTTTACTTTCTTTTTAAATGGGTGTTTGCGGCGACATTGACGCCATGCCATTTGTGGTCGTAATAATAAACAATTTTTTTAGTGTTTTATGGATATAACACTGGTTTATGTTATGTTGTTATATTGTTTTTAGTTTAAACTTTAAGATTTAGATAAGGTGTGAGCTTACTAATTAATTTTTTCATTAAATCCATACAATCTTTAACACCACCTAACCAGAGACAAGAATGAGACGAGCAACTAAATGTAAATAAATTATCCGAAAGAGAGATAAGCTCCTGGGCCTTCCTTGTCTGTCTTCAAGGAAGGTAAAGGCAGATGGCGCGTGAGTCGACTTTATCGTTTGCCCGCCAAATTCAAATTATATAGCTGTGCTATTTTTGCCCTTAATGTTAGGTACTTGTTTTTGTTTCCTATTAATATAAAATATTGGGGTTTATTTCAATAATTACACACACCTAATTAAAAATGTAATTTCTTTGGTTTTATAAAGATTTTTTCTTACAAATAACCATGTCAATATTACCTTAAATTATTTGTTAAAAAGCACAAATTTAATATATACACTGTGATCACTAATAAAAGTCAATATTCAAAGTCCAATTAAAGGTAAAAACCACGAAACACACAATAAATCACAGAAAATGTAAACAAACTGTCCAAACAAATCGGCCATTGAAAAATATCAAACACAAATATCGAATAACATTTCGGCGTGACTGCCTGCGGCAACGTTTGTCCAGTTAAAAATATTCGATTCATGGTATATTTTCTTTCTCTTAATTAGATGTGAGCTAAAAAAGGACATTAAAGTTTACATGCAGAAATTGTAAACAACTTGGCAACCAGGGCAAAGCGATGATTGCTCCATCTACGATAGCCTGCCATGATGAAAGACAAAGACATATTTATTGGAACTTGCGTTAAACCAGAAAGAGATAAATACAATGGACAAATTGTTAGGACCAGTTACTTGTCTCATTGTTGTCTCTGACCTAACTAAAATTTTTTGCCAATTCAAATGGATTGATAATATTATTCCGCTAACTTCTCTCCGTTTTACACCCAGATCTTTTTGTTGTTTTTTCATCCCCTTTATACAAAATGGACAAATATAGATACATTAAAATAAAGCAGAAGATAAACTATTAAAATACGGACATTTATTGGACTTAGACCGATTAAAATGTGAATAAATATGCCAAATAAATAAAACATATAAAACATAAGTTAAAAAACATAATATTTTAAGATATGATAAGTGCATTTTCCTATAAATAGTGCATATTTCCACTAAAGAGTCCAAAGTTTTTAGGTCCAGTAGTCTGACTCTTTGTTTGACCTCCGAACAGTGCAGACGTGCGTAGAGGACTACAAAGTTCTTCCCGGAGTGGCGGCTAGAGGTGTCGTATGAACGTTTTTTTACCTTCGGGGATCAAGGAAAGATTCACGCTAAATTGACATCTTTCTTCTGGATCTAAGCGCTGTGAGCGAAGATTCCTATAAGCTGATGGTATCCTGTTTGGTGGTGAACACGAGGTATTTCTTAAATGGCGGGAAATAGATGGGCGTGCCATGGGAACTGTCAGTAGTGAAAGTGAAGGTTATACGTAACACCAGTAGCAGATCTTGGTTCGACAGCCGACAATTTATTCATTGCATCGATTGTTAAATTATTTGTTTTCTTTTGAATTTCTGGGAGCTACGAGCTCGATTATCCAGATTTTCTGCCGACGAAGCCCTGGAAAGCATAGTCCGGAAGGGGGAGAGTGGTGGATTGGACCTGAAGGGACCAAAACCAAGAAAAAAAAATAGAAATAGGTTCAGTAGTCTTATCATTTTTTCAATGCCGAAAATTTACAGAACTATTTAAAAAGAATGATATAGAGTACAGACAAGAAATAAAAATCTATCAAGTTACAGAGTGCGGACCTGCTTTTTATTCACCTTATTGACCAGATATGGCCTGATTGGATTTTCAATTGGGTCCCAGTTAAAAAAAATTCATGCTGGTAAAAATGTGCCTTGGGTTTAGATAGAATTACTGCCACAACAACCTATTCCTGAAGAACTATATTTCTTTTTTTTTTTGTAGGTTGTAGGTTCTTAGGTATCTACCAGTGGAATAACCGTATTTAGCTAAAATAAAAATAGTTTTATATATATCACTTAAAAATGGCTGGAGATATTTTTATAATTTTTGAATTTTTATTGATGTTAAACTTTAGTTTTTACCAAGCTTTCTAACAGACGGATTTAAAATGAAAGCTCTTGTTTTAACTCAAAAAATCGTTTAATGTAAATCATCCTTAAAAAGTAAATTATGAATTTATTTTTGGATAATTTACGTCTAAACCGTTTGATTTAGAATTGATTACAACAATGAAATCTAACCCTAACAAAAGACCATGAATTGCAATGCTTTGTTTATGTGATGTCACCCTCAGGTAACCACATCACCACACAAAGACAGGCCAATCATATGTCGTAATTAATAACTTTGAAACAACAGATAATACAAACATTTACAATGAAAATTAACTATTTCGATACCTGTCAATCACTAAAAGCTCATTAGCAGCGCGACACAATGGTCGTCGATTTCAAACTCATATGACAAGAATATCGTGACTTAACAGCAACCAACACTGAAGTAGCTTATATTCAGTCATTAGTGACAATATATAAGTTCTTTTTTCACAGATTTCTGTTTTTATTTAAAAAAACAATAACATTTTATTTAAACTTTCAAAGAAAATTTTTAAAAACCTTAAACTCGTTAAACAGCGCTCTCTAGCGGCAGCAAAAAGAGAAAATAGAGGATTATTGCACAGTGAAATAAGGCCAGGCACTAACAAAGAGAATAGACAAGGATAGAGGATCAATCGCCGTTTCGAAAAGTGGCACAATTTGAAAAAAGGGTCTGCGGGATGGCAGGGCATGCGCATACGCACTCCAATGTCAAAATCGGCGGTATATTCAAAAACATTGATTTATTGAGTAAATATACATAAAACATTAATAAAAAGTGTAAAATGTGGTTTATACTGAAATTTATTAATATTTTAATGACTAAATATTGGTAATTTAGTGCTAAAGGTGTATTAAAATCTATTTGGTAGAAGACTATTTTTTTCTTAGATTGGAATAGGTAAATGTGGAAAAATGTATAGGTATAAATTTTAGGGAAATGAGAACTGAAAATAAAGAATTATTTCTTAAAAACTAAACTTTTATTGCGAGATTACTTATTTAGCATAAAAAATGGTACTAAATGTAAAAGAAGTGTATAATTTTAAGAAATATATGAAAATAGCATGCTCAAACTTACCAACCAAATAAATTTTAGATTTATGTTGATCCTATTTAGTTGAAAGGTATTATAGTCTATAAGTTAATATTACCTACTTATACTAAGAAAAAGTGTAGTAGGATTTCAGTTTCCATAGGCCACTGTGCTTGGTCCATTTTATTCGATATCTACATACTTGTTTTTTTAGGTATAAGGAAGCAGATAAGATTGTAGGTTTTAACGCACACAGAAATCCTCTATTGGTTCATTGTGCTTTTACCTCCAGCAAGATATTCATTAAATAAATTTTACGGATGTATATAATGTTTTGTTACATAAATAAATCCTAGATAAAGTGTTAATTTGTTTTTATTCAAAAAACAACGTAAATAATTTTAAAAATAATTTATTAAAAAAACCATAAATTTCCACAAATTTTGTTTCAATAATTTATATCTATAACACAGGTCACACGTAAAATCAAACCGAATAAAACACAAAACAAATATACAGCCACAACAATCACAAAACATCAGCCATATTGAACATGTGAAAGTCAAGAGTTTTGACATTTATAACAGCCAATAGCAAGCCGGAAAAACAACCTCCCATGCGCATGCCGAGTAATCCCGCTGTGTTAAGTTAACCATCAAACCGGTGAAAGTTCGCAAGATATTTGGCTGATAGTATTGATTCAGACACAAAAATGTTACGTAAAAAGTGCGTACTGAAACAAAAAATTCTAAATAAATCCATACTTTTATCCAAGCACGGCCTTTTTACCAACGTTAAGCAAGAATAAAATAAAACTTTGACGACCTCTTTTGGTCGCTGAACACAATCACCAGTCGCAGGTGTGTGCCATTTTTTAATTAGTGGGGGGTAAATCAACTGTTTCTCTCCCCTTCTCCATGCTCCTTGGGCACTAATAATACCGGCCCTATTTTTATATCTGAGCTTGCGCAGATGCAAAGTAGGATGAAAACTCCCTTAATAAGTATAGTGCCGGGCTTTATTTATGTCGGTTTTAGGTTGTGCCTTATTTTTGGTCTTATTTTAAATTCGGAACTGTTCGGCTATCCGAACGGCTGCCGACCACAAAATCGAGAAGTTTTTAGAGGTAAAAATACTTAAAACCTTGCTTTTTCAAATGTATTTCTGTAATTGTGTTAAACAAAACCCCACAACACAAAAAAATAAAGAAAA
Organism: Listronotus bonariensis; assembly: GCA_014170235.1. Taxonomy (NCBI): domain Eukaryota; kingdom Metazoa; phylum Arthropoda; class Insecta; order Coleoptera; family Curculionidae; genus Listronotus; species Listronotus bonariensis. The sequence continues at coordinate 127,443 of JACEGR010002258.1, read as the reverse complement.
TATACAAAAAAATCCCTTTTTTAGGTTAATAGTACTGTCAACATGATTTGCAATAACTCTAAATTATGGGTACAAGCACTATTTAAATAAGGCCGGTATTAATAATTCCAGAGCTTAATAAGGCAACTTGCAATAATTCTCTAATATTACTGAGGTTAATTTTTTTTCTTAATCAGCAAGGGCTCTTTAAATTAAAACAAAGTTTTTAAATTTTGTAAAGGCAAACCAAAATTATAAGCCTTTTAACTAGTAAAAGGTCACCCTTCCCTACTGCCCTTATTTTATGCTCTACAAGAAAAAGTGATAAACCAAAAAATGCAGAATTTTAATAGTAATACCGTAGTTATATTGCTTTCCTAACTTATACAAGGTTATTTTCGAGAAAAATATGTTTTTGTACGACCGGGCGTAAAATATAATTTTACGCCCTAGACCAAAAAAAAGATCAAAAACGCCCTTATTTATAAATGAGGGCGTAAAATAGCACTTTTACGCCCTAGGGCAAAAAGTACCAAAAACGCCCGCATTTATAAATTTATAAAATAATAATAAAATTAGATAATGACCGATATTTCCATGGTAAAACAAAAAATTTATTTAATTAAACATATGTTAAAAGTATACTGATTACAATTTAAAACATTAAAAGCTGGGAAATTTTCTCCCAACTACAGGAAATGCTTGTGTAATAATTTCAGTCGTACAAAAATATTGTTTGCACCTCTGGCGTAAAGTACTTTTAGCCACGGGCGTAAAAGTGCTATTTTACGCCCTTGGTACAAAAATAACTATTTTGTACACGCCTATAGCTGTTACGCCCCATAGCGGTATAGTTAGAAACTTGAAAATAATTTCCAGCGGTTTCCTATAGTCAATTTGCTGAAATATGCTACCTATCCACCCTTTATGAAATACACTTTACAAAGTTTGATACAATTTACAGTGTTGGCTAAATTAAACTAGCACACTTTTTAACTAATAATAGGTAGATGTGTTCTCCTTAAGTTTGTCAATTTTGGTCAAATTGATTTAGACAGGACTGGACTTGCAGGGCTTTTTTCAAAATACTGCATTTAGCTTTGTTGCAAAAATTTTAGGATTTGCCTACAAATGAGCTAAAACGTTTTAAAAATGTACTTTTACCTTTTACTTTTGACAGCATCCATCAGTAACCATGGTAACCCCACATTTTTAGTTTTCAAAGCCAACTAAAAAAAGTATCTATTAAAATCGAAAAAATGTATGCTTTATGGGGCGCACAATGTACCAAGAATAATCATAATTTATAAATCCCGAAATTGTTGACAGATTCGCTTTTACAAAACCATTTCCCATAGTTCGTTTACAAGAAACATCTATTAGTTCAATTGTAGATAAATCCGATTTCTTTTGCATCGAGGTTTAATACAGCATTTTGGAAAAAGTCCCGTAAATCCAGTCCTGTCCAAATGTGTTTGACCACACCTAGAGAGAACAGATCTATCTATAAGCCCTTTTAAAGTATTTATATATATATATATGTATATATATAAATATATATATATATATATATAAATATATACATATATATATATATATATATATATATATATATATGTATATATATATATATATATATAAATATATATATTTATATATAGTATATATATAAAAAGGATTGGTGCTCATACGTGCAAACATACTATTACAGAGCTAATGCAGATCGTCTGTATTTTACCAAAGCTCATATTTTACTTAATAATTCTCCTTTACATACCTTACATGAGATAGGCCCTTGCTTAGCTATACCCGGGACCAGGACCGAAGCGGTCCCATTCTTTCCAGGCGTGTACCCAACAAAAAGACCATCCAATAAAAACGTGCTATGCGTATCTTGCGTGGAGTAAACTGTAGAGAGTCATGTAGACCCTTGTTTAGTGCACAGAGGATTTTAGATTTTAACCCTCCCCTGTCTCATTATTCTTGAAACCGTTGCTCTAATTTTTCGTAAGTTTGCGGCGGAAATTCACAGCGATTCTTTTGTGTACTCCTCTCAACGTACTCACATGCTGTACCTCCTTATTCCAAAGTCTACTCTCGTAAAAAATCAATAATTTATGAGGATGGAACTTTTTAATCATCTTCCAGTTGCGCCAAGAAAACTACAAATTATAAAACGATTTCGAGCTCAAGTTAAAAATCTTTAATCGAGAAAGCCTTTTATAGTTTAAGTGAATTTTATGACTATTTATTTAAACCGATTTTATTTATTTATTTATTTTATTTATTTATTTATTAATTAATTTTGTTATCCTTAGTGTAAATATTAGGTTTATTATTTTATTTCATGTATCAGCTTTGTCAATCAAATTTTATTTTATGACAATAAAGCCATGTTTGAGTTTAAGTTTTAGTTTTTTATGTTTTACCCATCTATTATTGATCTGTAATACCTTAGAAACGGAATATGTTAAGGTAGCAATAATACCTGCTATCACACCTAGGGCATTATAAGCGGGTATTATGATAATAATGCATAATAAACAATTTTATTGCTTATCCAATTTTATTTCTCTCACAATAAAGATCAAGTTTATACAAACATATGTATTAAAATAAAATCAATAACTTACCAGTTCCTGAAAATATGCCATTAAAACGTGTCGGTTATTTGAAGAATTGCGTTAGCATCTTTCCAAATACCAAATATGCCATACTCCCGATCATACTGTTGCCTTGATTTAACTGGCAAAAGATTTTCGGTCGCTTTTATGGCCTTTTCTCTTATATTTTGTGGAATTTCTTCCATTTTGAGCAAATCGTTAAATAAAAATGCCAACTGACTAACTGATAGAAACATCAAAGTCAAACTTAACACCAGTCATTATCTACTTACGTATACACGTACAGGTGCAACTTAGTTTTTATATTGCGAATAAATAATGTAATTAGTCATTGAAAAACTCTTTTTGGGTAAAACATAAAGCATTGTATGCACCACGGGCTTTACTGGACTATAATGCCCATCAGGTCGAAATCTCGACCTTCAGGGCATTATAGTCCTAGTAACGCCCTTGATACATAAATAGCTATTTGGTAAGGTTTTTCTGTTGTGTGAAAACCATGGTAACGCTACTGATTTGTGCTGGTATTCCCATATTATCCAAGTACGGGATGAATTAACTGTCAGTCAAGCCGTAGTTTCATAAATATTTCATAAAACTTCGATGTTACAGACCGTTTTATCATTTCATACGAGCAAAACGTTGTCAGGCTCATGTTTGCGATATGTTCATGGGAAAAATATTTCTGATCACTTTATTTTGCTATTTTTATATCGGAATTTATTTTAAATTCTCGACAGGCGTATTTTTTACTTTTATTCCTATTCTGGCGTGGTAATAATAGAGATAGAGCTTTTAATAATTACACGTACCCGGTGTAAATTTATAAATTTACACTCTCCTTAACTTTTTTATTGTTTATCGTACAAAATAAATAATTACAACAACTTCTTGGGTTAATTCTGTAGTTTCTAAATCAATTATTAGATTTTTAATATCCCATATAATATTTTTTTCCGGCGTTGTACATTTAATTTACTGGCATTGCCAACACTCTTTAATGGCAAGGCATTGGCAAAAAGGTATCAAAAAGACGCGAAAGTGGGCAATTGGCCGTTATTAGGCCACGTGTTGCAGATAATGTGATGGCATCCGTTATTAATAATTTATGATGAAAAAAGCGTTTAGGATGATGGCATCTATCATTAATAAGTTATTGGCAAAAAAATGCGTTTAGGATAATGGCATTTATCATTAAATAAGTATTGCAAGTTTTATAAGTTAAATGTCCCAAAAGTTAAATAACATATTTAGAATTTTGTAATCGAAAAAATGGGAAAAAAGGCAGGAAAACTTTATCAATAAAAGATTACATAATATAGATTTTAATACCGTTACAATAAACCAAAAAAATAAAATAAAAAGTATGTAATAAAATTTAAAAAAGATAGTAAATCAAAAGAAAACACTTTAAAATAGTAAGTATTTAAGGGACACTTACACTCAATTTTTAGATCCAAAACATAGGAGAAATATTTTAAAGGAGTTAAATGTCAAAAAAAAACTATTAAATATAATTATTTTTTTATTAACACGTCTTTAAAACTTTTAATAAGTCAACTCCCTGATTTCATATAATTTTTTTAGGTAACTACAAATTTAAAAGGTTTTAAACAAAATGTTTACAGTTCTTAAGAGTCTACTTGAATTACCCGCCTTCTTGATTAGCCATCACCAATTAATTACACAACACACACTAATTAGGTATTAAATACACTTAATTATGTCTACTAAAAACTCTTTTCTTTAAAAGTATCTAAAAAGCTAGAAAACCACGTAGAAAACAATTGCACAAAGCGGCCAAACAAAAGCAAGGTTGCCTCATCTGTCAAATTGTCAAATCTTGTATTTCGGCTAAGCGGGAAATTTGAATTTATCACCTTCGGTCGAAATCGTCAAAATTAACGTAGCTAATTTTACCATCATTTTATTTTTATTTTCTTAAAAATACATAATAAACATTTTGTTTGACTTAATTTTTATTTGCATGATTTGTATCAATAAAATGTTAGGAAAAGGCCATTTCCTTTAAATTATGTAGAAAAACATAAAATAATGTTGTTTAGCCGCCATTATAAATAAAACAGATCAAAAAATTGCTCGAATGTTAGTTAAATACCAATGTTAATAATATGGTTTGAAAAGTATAAATATGCATTGAAGGTTTGCCTTCAAAATCCAATATTTATTTGCCTGCAACAAAAAGGCATGCTTTATTTAATCAGGATTGGTATGCAGCCATTTTTGTATGCTTGCCGGCAATTCGCCTGCATGTAAAATTTATTGGCAATTGAGTGTTAATTTAGGGTTAACTTTTTAATGCGTATTAGATGTTGGCATAATATTGCCACCAATTGCCAATGCTTTACCATCAATGCCAATATGAAAAATGTATATTGCCGGCAAATAGTGTTTGCTGGGATCTTTTAAAATATAGAGGGTAGGACAAAAGTATGATTTTTTTTAATGAAACACCCTGTATATTATATCATTAATAAAAAGATCTTTTAAAGAGCTTAAAAATGCTACATTTGATATATCTATCTTTTAAGTCTTCTGTATTTTTTGTATGCTGCTTTTTATTATTCCAAAAAGTATCCATAAAAAACATACAATAAACTTCAAAATTAAAAAATAAACAATTTTGTCTTTGGTAAATGACGATTTTTAATAAATTATATTGGCTCATTTATTTTAAGAAAAATAAGTGTTATATTGGTAATTTTTGTTTATTTTTCTCTCTTAAATGTAACAAAAATACATAAAATTGTAAGTAATTGAATCACTAGCGTGGCGAGGTCCAAGCAACAAGCTAACGTCAATATGACGTCATTTTTAAGTCATTTTTGGTCATAGGACGTCATCAGACCAAAATTATAACGTCATTTTAATGACGTGTTTTTGACGTCGTTGAAGGGACGTCTTTTCGAGATCATTTTTTCGTCATACTAGCTCATAAGAATCTAACAACGTCAGGTTTAGAAAACTCGCCAGAAAAATTTTGTGACATTATATGATTCGTGTCAAAATCCCACTGAAATATCATATGACAGAAAAATAAGACTTAACAAAATTGAAATAGGAAAAACTTTACCGATAGATGGCGTAATGGACAATAAACTACTACGTTTATTCAACATCTTCGCTTTTTATCGCCTACACCGTACCGATGAGACCAAAATAGTTCGAGACCGGTCTGTGGTTGGTTATCTCAATTAGCTTTAAAGAAATCTCGGCTAGTGTAAAAATCTGCATCTCTAAGTTGGACAGTGTCCCGAGGATGCGACCTTGCATTGTAAGAAAATTGCAAGCAGTAAGGAGTTTTTTCCTATTACAATTTACAAATAAAATATCGTATCATTTTAGCTTTTAAAAAAGTATATGCGTCAATTTTTTACTATCTTAAAGACGTCATTAAAGGGACGTCTTTTGTCTGGGACTTAGGAAGGAAAAATTACTAAAAAGAGACGTCAATAAGATGTCAGCTTGCTGCTTGGGGTGGGGCGGGCAGCCCGCCCTAGGTCCCCAGTTCAAAGGGACCTTTAAAATGGTTTTTTTTTATAAAAAAAGAAGGTAAAGTTTCTGTTTTTGGTGTGAATAACTAGAATATTAGAAGAAAAAAAGTTGAAGAAAGAGGGGGCTACGACCACAAAAAGGATAATAATATACTGAGAAAGGCTCCTCGTTTGGAGGTGACCACCGTGGTGTTTTTTGATTGTCCTGTTTTTTGTTAGAAAGAAAAGTAGAGGAAGGGGAGCTCCGACTTTAGAAAAGTATTTTATGTTTATCAAGTTACAGTAAGGGACCCATTTTAGAGGTGGGAACCTTTGTTTTTTTTTGCTTTCCAAAATGTTTTCCATCAAAAGAATAATTTACTGAAATGGTATGGGCCTTGACTTTACTTTCCGCCCCGGGCCCCAACACATCTAGCTACGCCACACGGGTTAGTTGGTCTTAAACTTAATATTTTTGCATATCCTACCTAAATACTAACGTACCGTGGGTGTCTTAAGCGAGGTAAGAGGGAGTTTGTTGACATGGGACTTAAATACTTGAAGATTTGGGGGACAGGAAAGACCTCCGCGGGCAGCAGGTTCCACAATCTAGAAACTCTAGGGATAAAAGAACGAACAAAGTGGGAAGTTCGGGGCCTGTCCAGTTGGACCGTATAGGGATGCATACGCGCGGAACCACGAGTTTCTCTGTTGGGAACCGTGAGTGGAGGAACTATACTGGACAATTCTTCAGAGCAGAAGCCATGGAAGAACCTATAATAAAGCGATAAATCCCCACAGCCCGACGATGGGCAAGAGAGGGAAGCCTTTCTGTAAGTGAAGGATCATTAATAAGACGAATAGCTCTTCTTTGAATAAAATCAAGAATGCTTAGGGTTGTGGGGACGCCATGCCAAAGATATGAGAACAATATTCCAACGGAGGTCGGATTTGGGACACATATAAAGTGTATAAATTAGAAGCGCTCCATTATTATCAATTCTTAACTATTTTTCTTATGACATAGCTAATTGTTATGATATAAATTTAATTAATTTTAAAATCCCATTACTAATAAAAACACGATATTTTTCAATGTTAAAAACATTAAACTACACTGAAATTAACAGATATTAAATAATAAAGATAAATTGCAATAAGTAATTGTGTGGAAATACCTAATGAAAGACCAGGTGGCGGAAAAAATGGGAGAACACGATTAATCTATTAACAAACAAATTATTACGACATATTTTTAGTAAAAAGCAATTTGTTGCAAAATTAAAATTAATAAAAAATATATAATACGAATATATACAATATAACGTACTGGTTAAATAGTAACACACCTGAGAATTTCGTGTAATTCGACACCCACTATAATTTATTGCTGCAGTTCAAGTAAGGCACTGTAGAAAAGCCATTTGTGGTTTATTGTATATTACTTACGTGTACAATGGTGGTCACAGTCATTGGCGTAACCAATATGCCCTTAATTATTAAATTAATTTATTCGCGCAGGGATTATTAATATGGTGGTTACGCAGGGCCGTATTAATTGTTTAAGGCGCCCTAGGCTTGAATACCCGGAGCGCCTATTTTCCCTTAAAGAAATTTTTGAAGAACAAAAAAAAAAGGTTATTCCCTTCTTTTTACGTCTATTTGCATCTATTTTGTCACCAAAAACCCCGCTTAACCTAACTCTCTCTAGCGCCTATTACTCCCCTGTCTGGCGCCTATTTTTTTAAGGCGCTCTAGGCTGTAGCCTAGTTAGCCTAATGGATAATACGGCCCTGTGGTTACGAGCGCAGTAACAAAGGTAAACGTACCGTTGGTGTCTTAAGCAAGGTAAGAGGAAGTTTGTTAACACGAGACTTAAATACTTAAAGATTTGTGGGAGAAGGAAAGACCTCCGCGGGCAGTAGGTTCCACAGGCTAGAAACTCTAGGGATAAAAGAACAAACCAAATGGGAAGTTCGAGGCCTGTCCAGTTGGACCGTATAGGGATGCATACGTGCGGCATCACGAGTTTCTCTGTTGGGAGCTGCAAGAGGAGGAACTATACTGGATAATTCTTCGAAACAGCCGTAAAAGTATCTATAAAAAGCGATAGATCTCCCACAGCTTGACGATGGCGAGAGAAGGAGAGAGTAAGTAAAGGATCATTAATAAGACGAACAGCTCTTCTTTGAATGGCATCAAGAATGCTGAGGGTTGTAGGGATGCTATTCCCCAGACATGAGAACAATATTTCAGAGAGGATCGAATTTGGGACACATACAAAGTGTATAAATTGGAAGGAGAAAAGTACTTTTGGCTCGGAAAAGAAATCCAAGCTTTTTTGAAGCTGCGGTGGCATAGATACAATGTGATTATGCCAGTTAAGGTTATTCTCAAATGTGATGCCCACAAGGTTGAATGTGCCCCCGCTCTGCAAAACCTGGCCACTCATAAGCAAATGGTGAGTGTTTGATGATTTTTTTCGCGACAAACAACATGATTGTGTTTTGGATGCATTAAATTGAGCGAGATTTTTGGCGCCCTAATCCAATATCAAATTAAGATCCTGTGAAAGAGATATCTGCATCGCCCTGCGTTTGGTTTTCAAGTCGGGTTGAGAGATTAGTTTAAGAACCTGAAAACTGGAGTGAAGGGTAATATCGTCAGCATAACTATGAATGGGATTGGTTGTGGAAGAAACAAGGTCGTTGATGTGAAGAAGAAACAAAGTTGGTGCCACTGCTAGACCCTGAGGTACTCCAGCATTAATTTCATGAAAGCTTGAAGAGTCGCCATCAACAATGACTGATATACGTCGATTAAAAAGATAACTGAAGAGCCAAGAGCAGAGTTTAGTTGGAAGACCGTAGGAGGGAAGTTTATTGAGAAGTGCGTCATGCCAGACCTGGTCGAAAGCTTTAGATGTATCAAGAGCAACGATCTGGGACTCACCTAGAAACTCAAGAGACTTGGTCCAGTTGTGTGAAACGAAGGAAAGAAGATCTGCTATAGATCTCTTGTGACGGAATCAGTATTGCCTGTCATGTAAAATTTTATGATTTTCTAAATACCTAAGAATTTGCGAGTTAATGGATTTCTCCATTACTTTACAAAGCATTGAGAGGAGTGAAATGGGTCTATAGTTAGATGGAAGAGATTAAGATCCTTTCTTGGGAATAGGCTGGACACGTGCAGCTCTCCAGATGTCTGGAAAAATACCCGTGTCATAAGAAACTCGAAAGAACCTATATTATCCGATTAAGAGCTGTCTCCAATGTATTTTAACGAGAATTCGTTAGTGCTTGGACCAGTGAAATGAAATAGACTTTATGATTTATTACTTTTTTAAAGCTTATTTAGGCGGGTTACTTTTAACGAGTCTACCACGAATATTTATACCGTCATATATGGAAGCGGCGCTTTAAGCCTGCCAATTTTGACATGTGTTGGACTGGGCGAACGCATCACTTTTTTTATCGGACAAGTTTTCTACAATGTTTTACATGCAATTTTTCAACATTTTGCCAAAAATAGTGAGCACGGAATCCGCCCAGTTAGATACCCAAAACATATCAATTTTAATCCTTATCGTTTCATGTCTATAACCTCTACCCTTTTTGGCACAATGTTTAAAAATTGCATGTTAAACATTGTAGGAAACTGGTCCGATAAAAAAGTGATGCGTTCGCCCAGTCCAACATATGTCAAAATTGGCAGGCTGGGTTAAAGCACCGCTTCCATGTGGCGGTTTAAATATAATAGGTAGACTGTTCAACCTATTTGTGCTCAGGACATAAAAATATACAAAAACCGTATATTGCATGTATGGGTCACACCTAGGATTTTTAAATTATTTTACCTAAAAAGTGAGACATCCTACCCACACGAAATATCCATAGATCCAAATAAAAAGGGATGCCTACAGGGTGTTACAAATTCAGTGGCGAGCAGTGGTGTAGTGGCTAGCGTGTCAGCCTCTTACCGCAGCGATCCGGGTTCGAATCTCGGAGTCAGACATCGGATTTTTAATAGCTCGGGTTAAACATCCAATAACCCGACACTCACGGTACACTGGTATTTAGGCATAAGCCTTCGTGAGATGTCATAAAGATTTAAAAAAAAATTCAAGGATCTCGGAAACGGTAAGAGATACAGGGTTTGTTAAATTGGGACAAAGTTGCGCATTGTTATACCTAACCATATTCCTTTTAAAAATTCAAAAATTTGCAGCTGGTCCGGAAAAAAGGAAATTTTGCAAATTTTTTATTTTTTTTGGTGTATTTTTAAAGATATTTTAAAACAATCGATACAATAACATTGCTACTTTTTTGTTCCATAAAATAATGTCACTTAATATAAAATCCGACGTTTTGTTTTTTAGCCACCTTCACATCAACATTGTTTTTTAAATGGGCGGAATATTTGGTTTTAAACTTAACAAACTCGTATTTTAATTCTAAATTCCAAGATATATCACACTTTACAGTTATACGACGTTTCGAACAAACAAACCATCATTTACTATTTGCATTCTTTGTCTAATCTTTACCTGATAGTGTTTTACACACGTTAGACCGTATTCTTTTCACACATTGCCTGTGTTTCTGTTTATTTGGCTGAACGTGTAGTAAAGATATTATGGGCCTCAAGAGTAACACTTTAGTAAAGAAAAAAATATTTCGACTTTAATTAAAAAAATATATCTTTTTGATTTGACCCCTAAAGAAAATTTTAGCTAAAAAAGTAATTCCATTTCTTGTATTTTTTTATGTGAATTAATAAAATTTTATGGTCAAATCTTAAATTTCACAAAAATATTTAAACCTTTTCTTAAAATTAAATTAAAGTAGAGACATCTAAATGCCTATGGGTTATTTTATTCTTTAAAAAATCGCAAAATGATTTTTTTATAATCTAAAGATAAACTTTGTGGCCTGTAATTTAGATGCGATATATGGTTTTCGTTGTATTCAGCATAAACCTGTTGGTTGGTTGGTTGGTTTGAGGCGAGGTTGGTCATTCGACCATGTTTTCACTGCAGCTTATTGGCTTATTTGCACCCCTCCGTTGTTACAGAAGTCCACTGCCCTTTATTTTTAGTAGATTTCTGCCAAGATGTTCTATGCGGGAGAGGGTTCCCGCTATGTATGTTCCCAAATAGACTGTGTCTTTTGCGTGTCAGTGCAATGCAGTTGAATATTATGTGTGAGGCTGTTTCCTCCTTCTCCGCAAAGCCTGCATGTTATGGGTCCATTGTAACTGCCCATTTTTCGCAAGTGTTTCCTTAGATGACAGTGTCCTGTCAGAAGTCCTACTACTTGTCTTAACTGAGTGCGCTCCAGCTGGAGGAGCTCAGTTTTTAGTTCCTTGGAAGGATCGCCCAGTATCTCCTTCTGCATGTCTTTGGCCAGGTGATGTATGCCAACGAGCAAGATGTTGTTGTTGAGACCATCTGCTTAACGTTGTTTTCGTCACCTTTTGGACAGTCCGGGTACTGGCTCTGGACCGCTAAACCTTCTAGACGACCTAGCTCTCGCTAGTTCATCTGTTTTTTCATTGCCTTCCAGGAACCCACAGAAGTTCTATCAGTTGTTTTTGGCGGCGAGCTCTTTTGATACTATTCAGGTACTTCATCGTTATTTTGATGTTATACGATGGGCATCCAAGGCTTTTAGAGCAGCATAAACCTTTGGTTTCTTTTGCTTTAAAAAAATCATTACACTCCGATGGCTAAATTTTGTAATGCAAATTGACCGCTTACGCCTAGCAACACTTAACGTTTAAAGGTAATATCTTAAAAATTAAGAATGGCGGTTATCACAGATAGGTATAGTATAGTCTTCATTGCCTTCCAAAGCGAAGCATTGTTCATGACACCATTTTAGACATGTATGACGACAAATCCAATCTTCAATTGGATTACCTTTTTAACACGCTTTTATTAACTTGGGTTGTAACTATCTATCTATCTATCCATCTATCCATCTATCTATCTATGTAACGGAATCTTTGAGCCTAATTTTAACCAACTTCCAGCTATTCGATTTCTTTGAAACTTTGCACACGTATTAAGGACCCATGACAATGCAATAATCTGCAAACAGTATTCCGTTATCCTGGTTTGGATCGCCAGGAAAAAAAAATCCATTATATTATAAAAACAACACCTGTGTTGCCATCTTTTGGCAACATTCCAAACTTTTCTCAGGTTTAGCTACTCTTGACAAAATGGCGAAGGAATTTTTTAGTGAATAAACTGGAGCATTTTAACATAAATACATACATAAATGCATATCGAACTAAAAAATGAAAAATAAATAATAGTTTAAAAAAACTAAAAAACACGCTTTTATATGCAACCGAACTAAAAATTAGAAAATAATTTTTTATTAAAAAAATATTGTCACTTCATAGTAAAAAGCGTGGGGTGCATTTTACGATTTTTTCATAACTTTTCCCTCATAGATATTGGCAAATATAATAATTATAACATTTAATATATTAAGCACTCCACGCTTTTTACTATGAAGTGACAATATTTTTTTAATGAAAAATTATTTTCTAATTTTTAGTTCGGTTGCATATAAAAGCGTGTTTTTTAGTTTTTAAACTATTATTTATTTGATTCTACATTTAGTTTTTAGTAATATTTCTTACTTTATATTTCTCAAACTTTTGCTTTTTCTTTTCTTTCTTATATCTATGATTGCGAGATTGACCTTTAGCTTCGTCTCTTAATCTTCACTGAAAATAGTATGGAATCAGCCAAATTTTGAGTAACGACTACTACTGCAAATTTTAAAATGGCAGACACATAGATTATTATTTCACGACATACAAATCGGATTTTTAAAATATGTTTGCTAGTTTCGCCACTGGCTGAAAGTAAATAAACTCTAACGTGACAGACAAAGATGAATTCAGACTTTATGAGCTAAACTGGCGAAGTATCAATGTGCTTAATTATTAATTTAAAACTAATTATTTATATCTTTCATTAGGTCCTGTGACTAAACCTATGAACATAAATCACTAATAGACAGCCTGTTACTTGCAACAAAAACTTAAACGAATTAAACAGTCGACCTCATAACAGCTATTGTTTATTCTATTAAAATGGCTGACACATAGGCCAAATATGTCGATAAAGTGAGGTAAAAATGATAAATGCTGCAAATGATCCCGTTTAGTTGAGATTGTGTTCCTAAGCAGTTGTCAGTTATTTATTTCCCAACAACATAAAATTTCGTGTATAGTATTTTGTTTTTGTTCATTTAACACAGTTTCTGGATTGCAGAATTTTCATAACTAGATTTATAATATGGAAGGTAAGTACTAATGTTCTGAGTGTGAATTTGAGTTGTACTCGTAAATGACGAAGTGAATTAGCTTAGAGTCCAACAAAAACGTTGGCAGTAAAGTTTACGTTAGACATTTAAAGAAGATCTCGCAAAACCTATATTCCACTGTACCCTTTGTGGTTTATTTTTTTTTGTAATACTTCACTATATAGTTGTTTAGCTACAGCATAAAGTTTTGTTGCCTAACATCCGCCAGGTAAACAGATTTATCATTTTTTCCGGGCTGCAAGTCTATTGCAGGACGGAATTTGTTTGAAATTTGGCGACCCCAAGTGGCAATATCTTTTGGCAGAAATCAGGCCATCATCGACTGGATATTGTAGAGCATCTTGATTAAGTTAATTTTAATTTGTAAGAAGGAAACGGAAGATCTAGTAAAAGAAGAAATAGGAAATATAAAAACTCAAATTTATACTACCTACTTATAATAACGAAGATACAGAAAGCAGTGATGATAGTGATGAATAAATAAAATAATTTAAAAAAACTCATAACCTAAGAATAAACATAAGGCTAATTTTGTTAATGTAATACCATTAATAATATTAAATTTTATTATTAAGTTGTAATAGTATTAATATGTGTTATATCGTGAACGTCAGTTATTCCAATTGACTCCAATATTATAATTTGTTGTATAATACAGTAAAATAGTAAAGAATGCACTTAAAAGTATAGATTTCTAATAAATAAATGTTTAAAAGAAGTTTCATTTCATGATAGTATTTATTCAGCGCTAAATAACAAAATTGACCTATTTTCTTTCTTAAAATTTGGTTTATGTGCTTGTCCTCACTAAAGTACTTAAATCTTTATGAAAAATACCAAACACTTCAAAAGTTGGGAGGCTCCTGAATTTAGACAAGCACTGATACAGGGTGTCCGGAAATGTGGAAACCTCGCAGACGCATGGAACAGATGAAAATAACACGACAAGTTCCTATAAAATTTTTCCGTTTAAGCCCCCTGCGGAGATATGATCCCCTAAAGGGAGCAGCTAGAAATCGATTTTTCGTGAATAACTTTTAAAGCGCTCTGTATAATTTGATAATATTTTAGTACGATGCATACTAGCAAAGACCTCTTAAAATAGTGCCCTTGAAACTTATGTCGCTTCTTTAGTTTGCCAGGGACGGACTAGTTTTCGCACATTATTGATAATATTTTTTACGCCCTGTATGGTGAAGACACAAAAATATGTTTTTGGGTAGTTTAAACCTTTTTGCTAAAAAAAGGTACTTTTGTTTGACATCGATAAAATGAGCCGTTTTCGAGTAAAAAAATTATTTTAACAATAAATTCCTGACCTGCTACGAGAGGACTTCAATGCTGAATCAAAAATTACAAATTACATCGAAAATAAAATATTGTATTATTAAACAAAAATAAACTCTTATTGTTAAAATAATTTTTTACTCGAAAACGGCTCATTTTATCGATGTCAAACAAGAGTACCTTTTTTTTAGCAAAAGGTTTAAACTACCCAAAAACATATTTTTTGTGTCTTCACCATACAGGGCGTAAAAATATTATCAATAATGTGCAAAAACTAGTCCGTCCCTGGCAAACTAAAGAAGCGACATAAGTTTCAAGGGCACTATTTTAAGAGGTCTTTACTAGTATGCATCGTACTAAAATATTATCAAATTATACAGAGCGCTTTAAAAGTTATTCACGAAAAATCGATTTCTAGCTGCCCCCTTTAGGGGATCATATCTCCGCAGGGGGCTTAAACGGAAAAATTTTATAGGAACTTGTCGTGTTATTTTCATCTGTTCCATACGTGTGCGAGAGATTTCCACATTTTCCCGGACACCCTGTATACATATGTATTCCGTTCCTTTTTTTAACAAACGAAAATATTTTTATGCTTACAAACCTGATTAAATTCTGACACGACCTTTCACTTATTTTTTGGACAGGGATGTATAATTTGAGGTTACATAATATGAACTTTGTATTACACAATCTATTTTCTTGTGTCGTTGCGTGCAGCAACTTTCAATCTACGAACGCATCGTGCTGACAAAAATTTCCATTATTATGATAAATTTTCGTGTTATAGTTTAATCTTATCGTTTATTGGATCTTTCAAGACACGAATGTGTAAATATATTGTTAAGTTTCAGCAAAACAGCGATTAGAGATACGCTTAATGTTATAAATAATGTAGATTTTATTATTACCAATGTTTTTGCCTTTTCTCACCTTCTATTCCCGAAGGTGTCCAGGAACCCACAGAAGTTCTATTCTGTTGTTCCTGGCGGCAGCTCTTTGATACTATTCAGGCATATCGTGATTTTAGATATTATACGATGGGCATCTAATGCTTTTAGAGTAGCCTGACTGTCTGAAAGAATGTGAATGATGTCATACCCTATTCTCATATTCTTGTGAACGCATGCTAGAATAGCATATATTTTTGATTGGTATACAGTGGCTTGCCTCCCTAATGGGAGGCTAAAAGTCGCTTTGGGCCTTGCCCCAAATACATCAGCACCTACTCCATCATCCATCTTTAAGCCATCGGTGTACCAAATCAAACCTCTGTTAAGTAATGGAGGTGTTCCAATTGTCCATATCTCAGGATTACAGCTGACCTTATATGGTTTTTTGAAGTTGTAGACCCCAGTCATGTGGTCTGGATCTCACGTTCAAAGGGCTGTAGGTCGATAATTCCCGTTACTCTAGTGTGACCGTGTCCTCCAGGATGTTTTTCCACGTCCCAGTATTTAACATTCTATAGTCGCTATTTATAGCCTCCGTCTTGATAAAAATGTCCAAGGGCGTTAGGCCCAGGATTATTTCCATAGCCATAGAAGGTATACTTCTTAGGGCACCGGTAATGCACAGACAAGCCAGTCTCTGTAGATGATAAAGTCTCGTAACTATTGTTATTTGCTGTGTTTTGTCCACCATACGATTGCGCCGTAGGTGACTATTGGCCTGATGACTGTGATATACAACCAAAGCATCATCTTTGGTTTAAGTCCCCAGGTTTTTCCAATCATGCTCCTGTATCTGCAGTTTTTCTTGTGTTAGTGACAACATTTATTTTACAGGTAACACGATGGATAAGAGAAGGAAGCCTTTCTGTAAGTAAAGGTTCATTAAAGCTGTATTAATAAATTGACGTTTCTGTTTTCCGTTTAACGTTTTCAGTAAGAAGATAAAACAACAATTTTTCATTTGTCAATTTATATTTTCCGTTAACCATTTCCATATTGTTAAAAACTGAAACGTCAAATGGCAAACGGAAACAGAAAATTCAATCTATAAATTCAAGCTTGATGAGGCAAACAGCTCTTCTTTAAATGGAATCAAGGATGCTAAAGCTACGGTTTCCTGGCAGTCCTATTAAGTCGTAGCTTAAGGCCGTGTTTTCACGGGCCACTTTTTGAACTTGATATAGTTTCGTTTCCAACAATGCTGGAAAATTAATTTGTCGTCGGTCTGGCTATTGTCAAACCACTTTTTGTGGCCCATATCAACTTTAAAAGTGGCCCGTAGAAACACGGCCTGAGGGTTTGGGGGACACCATGCCCGAAATATGAGAACAATATTCCAGAGGGGTCAAATTTGGGAAACATAAAGAGTGTTTAAATTAAAAGGAGAAATATACTTTTGGCTCAAAAAAGAAATTTAAGCTTATTTGGAGCTGCGTGGTTTGAGACAGATAGAGTTCTCGCCAGTAATAAAACTGCCATGCCGTCATCACTTCTGCCTCACTTTCAATTATTTTCCTTTTTGTCGCTAGCACACGATGTAAACGACGCGTTTAGACAGCGATAGTTTATGCCAGTAAGGTTATTTCTCTGACGCCCACAAGATTGAAGGTGTCTTTACTCTGCAAAACTTGGTCGCTCATAAGTAAGGGATAAGTATTTGATGACTTTTTCACGACAAGGAACATGACTGTGTTTTGGATGCATTAAAATGAACGAGATTTTGGCGCCCCAATCAATATTAAATGAAGATCCTGTAGAAGAGATATCCTGCATCGCTCTGCGTTTGCTTTCCGAAATCAGGTTTAGAGATGGGTTTAGACACCTAAAAACTGCAACTGAAAAAAGTGAAGGGTACTATTGTCTCCGAAGCTATAACCGGACTTAGTTGGTAGACGAGAGAGGTTGTTTATGTAAAAAAGAAACAATCTTGGTGCCAGAACTGAACCCTGAGGCGCTCCAGCATTTACTTGATAAAAGCTTTTAAAAGTGGTCATTTCACAATAGCTGTTATCCTTCGATCAGAAAGATAACTAAAGAACCAAGAACAGAGTCTAGTTGAAAAACCATGGGAGGAAGTTTATTGAGGATCACGTCTTGGCAGACCAGCAGCGGGACTCCGTGCTCTATAGACTTCTACATCTCGCTTTTTATCGTGAGATTTCTTTTCACGAGAAGTCGAGATGCACTTTTTGGTACTCTGTGTCAAAATAGACTAAACATGTTCGTAAAATGTCTATATGTGTACTAATACTTCTCTGTTTAACTGTGCAAGATGAAAAAGGACACACATACAGCTATTGCGAATTAGATTTACGAAATATAACTATATTGAGCAATTAGTTTTAATAATTATTTTTTTATCACGGAACAAAAAGTATAGGTTAGATTTTTAATCGACTTTTATTACTCTTATTTCAATCGAGTTCTTCATGTATTAGTAGTTATTATGTCTATTGAATGCTCCCTACCGTAGTACAATTTAAATCAATAAAGCAAAAATATGTGACTAATTTATCTAAACTAAAAAATCAATACCGAATTATCTTTATAAAATTGTGAATCTTTGCAAAAAATTTAGGTTACATTGGTTGGACATGAAACACATGGCTATATTTTTCTATCATTGTTAAAAACAATAAAATATTTTTTTATTCTAATAACACAAAAACAACCAAATAAATATATAAATCATAGCAAACTAACGAACACCTAAATTAATTTTAGGGTTATGTACGACTTTTCAAAAATTTTGGTAGAATTCGACACGTTCAGGAGACCCCGCTTATAGGCGACTAAATTGATCGACTTTAAGCGTGTTTTCTTGAACACAGAGTGCGAGTGAGGTAGAATAAAGTCGATTTGTAGAATACTACAGTCCACCGCTGCAGGTCAAAAGCTTTAAATATATCAAGAGCAACAATTTGGGACTCACCTGAAAATTTTAGAAATTAAATAGTTTCTAATATGTTCTACAGGGCGTCCAGAATAATGTAGAGTATCACCCGAATATAAAGAGAACAAGTGAAAAGAGATTATAAGTTCATAAAAACTTATTTCGGATAGGCCTTCTTTAAGATATTGGTTTCCATAAACCTGTAGTTGTCTTTTTACGTATTTTTTAAATATTTGGCAAATTTTTAATATTTCTGAGCTTTGTATTGCCTAGACATTAAGATTAATGGCCAGGTAATCATATATATACACTACGAAATTTTTACACCCTTAAAACATAAGTACCGATTATATTCAGTAAATCCATTATTCTTTGACGTGACCCTCCGATTTTCATGAGGAAGGTGTATAATATGTGATTATATAATAAAAAACTGATTAATATAAAATCTATTTTATTGTTTGGTTGCGTGTGGCGGATTTCAATATTATAATAACTTTTCGTGTTAAACTAATATTTTATCATTTTATTGGATCTTTGAGACACGCATAAATAAATTTTCTGGTTATTTTTAGATAAAAAGCTATTAAAGAAATTAAAGAAAACCAAAAATGACATGCTATACGAAAATAAATTAAATGTATATCATTTTTTATACCCGCAGTTTTTAATGAACAGTTTCGTAAAATAATTTGGAATTACCCAAGCAGCAAGCTGACGTCTTATTGACGTCTCTTTTTAGTCATTTTTGGTCACATTTGGTCAGCAAAGACGTCATAAGATGACGACAAAATGACGTTAAATTGACCTCCCTAAGTCACAGAAAAAGACGTCCCGTTAATGACGTCATAATGATGTCTTTAAGATGACGAAAAATTGACGCATATACTTTTTTAGTCTAAAATGATACGATATATTATTTAAAAATTAAAATACTGCTTGCAATTTCCTTGCACTGCAAGCAAAGAGTACAAATTGCAAGGTCGCATCTCCAAGGGCACTGTCCAACCTGGAGATGCAGATTTTTACACTGGCCGAAGATATTTCTTTCAAAAGCTAATTGAAATCACCAACCGCAGACCGGTCTCGAACTATATTGGTCTCATCGGTACGGTGTAGGCGATATAAAAGAAAGATGTTGAATAAACGTAGTAAATAATTGTCCATTGCGCCATCTATCGGTAGAGTTTTTTCCTATTTCAGTTTTGTAAAATTATTAGTCCTATTTTTCCGTCATGTGATATTTCGGTTGGATTTTTGACACAAATCATATAATGTCACAAAATTTTTCTGGCAGGTTTTCTAAACATGACGTCATTAGATTTTTATGAGCTAGTATGACGAAAAATGACGTCAAAAAGACGTCACTTCAACGACGTCAAAAACACGTCATTAAAATGATGGTAACCATATATTGTGTAACTGGGCATTAATAATGTATAAAAATATAGTATAAACATAAAAGTTTGATTAGGTTTAGATACAAACGAGCTTTAAAAAAAAAAGTAAACCATATTTTTTAGTGCAATTGATAACTATTTTTAAGCACATTTTTTAAATACAAATTTCATTTATTTTATCAAGCAATAATATTTCAAAACTATAAATTTATTTTATAAGTAACTTTTTATATGTTTTTCCGATTGCTAAATTTAAAATGTAACTTTCTAGTCTCTTATATTTTCTTCGTATCGAGAAAAAAATAGTTTCTCAATTTTTTTTTATTACTTATACACAACATGGTAAAAAATAAATAAAAATATCCAATTATTTGCCCTAAAATAAATAAGAAGTCATATATTTTATCGGAAATGGCTTTTTTTATCTACCAAGGTCAAAATTGTATATTTTTTAATCTGGATTTTATTTTATGCTGTTTAAAATACTTTAGTATTGTTTAAAGTGGCTTTTAATATTTTTCTTGAAACAAAGTGTAAATACGAAGATAATTCAAGAATTAAAAAGTTGTATTTTTGTTTGCTTAATTGATAAAAATATAATAATATAAAAATATAATATAAATAAAACTTTATGAAAAGTCAGTGGCGCACTTTTTTTCTCAATAATATTGGTTGTGGTGCCCACTGAGATGCCACTGGACCCAATTATCTTAATATAGGTAGAGATTTACCAGCGCCTTATTACATTAATAGCTATTTATGTATCAAGGGAAGTTACTTATAATTATAATGCCCTGAAGGTCGAAATGTTCGAGGGCTAGATTTCGACCTGATGGGCATTATAGTCTAGTAAAGCCAGTGGTGTATACAATTTTTTATGTTTTACCCAAAACAGAGTTTTTCAATGACTTATTACATTATTTATTCGCAATATAAAAAATAAGTTGCACCTGTACCTGCATACGTAAGTAGATAATGACTGGTGTTAAGTTTGACTTTGAGGTTTCTATCAGTTAGTCAGTTGGCATTTTTTATTTAACGATTTGCTCAAAATGGAAGAAAATTCCACAAAATAAAAGAGAAAAGGCCATAAAAGGACCGAAAATCTTTTGCTAGTTAAATCAAGGCAACAGTATGATCGGGAGTAGTGGCATATTTGGTATTTGGAAAGATGCGAACGCAATTCTTCAAATAACCGAAACCGTTTTAATGGCATATTTTTAGGCACTGGTAAGTTATTGATTTAAGAACATTTTAAAAGCGCAAATTCGGTACCCTTTGAAAATAATACAAAAAACATAAAAAGGCCGCCTGCAATCGGACTATTCTATACAAAGGCGCCGCTATCCTTTACAGCGACGCGCCGATACACTATGGGATAGAAATCCATTATTTTGGCCAAAAAGCAACTTTGAAATTTTAATGGCTCATGCTGTGTATTTCAAAGTAGATACTCCAAACTACATGTACGCAAAATTATAAAAGGATATGACGACTTCTATTGGGGTAATAAGAAACTTGAAAATGTATTTTAAGTAAACATAAATATACAACATTTAATCTACTTAGTTTATTATTAGCCTTGTTTACTAAAAAAGTAAAAGAGTTTAAATAATAAGAGCTATTGTTGTGTTTCCGATGCAGTCTCGCGAAGTCTCGCTACTTTTGTCAAAGATTTTTTACCTTTTCTTTATCAGTTTTTGTACTTACAATTGCCTTCCTACTTTTTGCTACTTCTGAGTGTAAGGACAGATACAAGATTTTTTTATAATTTACAAGGTTTTCCATTTTAAAAATTTAATATGTTTTGTCCTACACTGTATATCCTAAAAGATAAAAGCATTCTGATGAAAGATATGGATTCTACAGAATCTACCCAACAAAACAGTGTTTTTTATTTATTTTATACGTTAAAAAATAAAAAAAGTTGGGAAGATGTATCTCTATTACGCTTCTAAGAATAATTTAAAATTATTTTTCAGATTTGGATGGTCATATTTCCGAAACTAATTGAGATAGACACATCAAATGTAGTATTTTTTAAAGCATTTTAAAAGATTTTTTGGTGGTGATATAATATTCAGGGTATTCCATTTAAAAAAATCATACCTATTGTCGTACCCTGTATATCATATGAGATAATAATCATCGGATTACTGATTAGAATACTACTGAATTAACCAAACAAGCTGACATTTTAGTTTATTTTGTACAATAAAAAATAATAATGTTAAGGGGGTGTAAATTTATAATAACATATAATAAGTTTTAGGTTTCCAAAAGCATTTGTAATAATTTATAATATTTTTCCAGTAAAAAGCACCTCATTTTAAGTTAGATTGGTAAGTTTCAGAATTTTGACCAAAAAATTAATTTCTATCCCATAGTGCGATGACCAGCGTGCATCAACCGGCATATCATAAAAGAAATATAGCAAAGGCGGCCGCGAAGACAAGCATGCCGATTTATTTGCTTTAAACTTTTTGTGATTTTTTTCTTATCAAAGAGCACCGAATTTACATTTTTAAACTGTTAAAAAAACTACTTTTTTTAACTATCCTAACTTTAACGCACTGTATCTTAGAAATAATGCAAGTACGTACATATGATTAGAGGAACTTTTTTCATAAAAATACATAAGAAATCAGCTCCTTAAGTTTTTTCAGTAGTTAGGTAACACCCTGTATAGATTTTTGTCTGCTGCAACCTACCAAAACCTTGTTTTAACAAATCAACGATTTAAATCGATAGTTGCAACACGAGCGAAATAAAATCCTCCACCTCTTACTTTAACCTTATTTATTTCTCCATCTTTTACCTCGCCTAAAATATTTTCAGCTAACACCAACACTTGCAGCGAATTGCACGATTTACCAATATCTCGAAAACAATTTGCGGGCAATCCTCTGATTGGAACTATTCCTGTCATCGTTTATATCGCGCCTCGTCTTTACAATCCACTTTTCTCGCAGATATACCAATCGAAAGCCGACAAAATATTAGTCAATTTTCGCACAAGCAAAATTTTCCTTTATTTTTACCCAACCTTATGTATAACATTTTTTTTTTTAATTTTCAACACCCAGAAATAATGTATAGATATATGTCGTTCAAGCTCGATGCCTTAAATTGACTTTTATTGTGTTGAATAATAGCAGAAAGGAATTAAACAAAAGAATGCCTGCATGTAGACATTCAAAAGAGGATGACGCATCGGTCTCGCTTTGTTGTTGCTTTAGACGGGTTTCTGTACACATATTGGCAACTATTGCCCATAAACGTTTTACTAGCCTAGACTAAAAAATCAGTGTTGAATTTAAACGGGGGGAATTTCATATTTCCTTCGGAAAAAAAAATCCCCCGTAGAAATTTGGTATCAATTCATGCATGGGCGCCGGTAGGATGTAGCAAAAAATTTTGAATAGCAAAAAAAAACCAAACTAATCCTTCTTCATGTGGGCGCAAAACTAGTTTAAAGAGAAAAAAAAATAAAAAAATTTAACGAACAGTAGAGACCATCGCGGACAATTGAAGACCCGTGTCCTTAAGATAATTTGTAGGTTTTATCAAAGTCGGTCTATTAAAGGTCACGACATTCGACCATATTGCTTTGACGTGTTATGACGTCACACCTCCCATTTTTCGGCCATGTTGTTCAGTGCCGGAGATATACAGTTTATTGTATTAGTAGAACAACCGTTTACACAACAGTTTTTAATTGTTATTAAGTTGTAAATTCTTTTTACTTTAAATAAAAAACATTTGGAATTACACCTTTTAACAAATATCACTTCCAAAAGAATGCAAAATGAAATGCGCAAATTCTAGACACCACTGGATTGATCATCAGCTTTGATTTTACCCAGTCTTGCCAACTTTTCTCCGTGGAGTGCCCTTCCTTGCGTCCCCGACCTCGAACCGCCTAAAAGTTGAGGATATGTCGCAACCTTATAAATATAAACTAACCTTGGGTTTTATACTTATTCATTTTACACCACAACAAAAAAAACACAGGAACATTTTTCCGAGTGTATTTTTGTTTTATTTTGTGTTTGCTTTTTAATTCTACTTTCGACCGCTCGCTGCTAAAACTACTAATTCGTAGGGTTAATAAGAACTAAAAATTAGAAAATAATTTTTCATTAAAAATATTGTCATTTCTATAGTAAAAAGCGTGGAGTGCATTTTACTATTTTTTCATAACTTTTCCATCATAGATATTTGCAAATATAATAATTATAACATTTAATATATTTATCACCCCACGCTTTTTTACTATGAAATGACAATATTTTTTTAATGAAAAATTATTTTCTAATTTTTAGCTCGGTTGCATATAAAAGCGTGTTTTTTTAGTTTTTAAACTATTAATTATTTTTCATTTTAGTTTCTGCTACTCTTGACAAAATGGCGAAAAATTTTTTTAATGAACAAGAGTGGCAAATTTTAAAATTTTTCCAACAGATTGCAACTCACTAAAAATTTCTTCTTCATTAAGTAGCAAAGTTTGAAATTTTGCCAACAGATGGCAATCCAGGTACAATGTTTGGACCGCTGCCAACATATTGCAACCCACTAAAAATTTCTTCTTCATTTAATAGCAAGTTTGAAATGTTGCCAACAGATGGCAACCTAAAAGAAAAAGAAGCAGCCGAACCGTTATCTAAAATAAATTTCGATTACCGAAAACTCTAGCATATTTCCTATAGGTTAATAACTAAAACGATTTTGCCGATAGAGAAAAATGGTGCAGAGATACTGTGCTGAAACTAAATTCGAACGCTCTGTTTGGTCTTTTATCCCGTTCATTTTTATTTCGAAGGCGAGAAGGAAAAACTGCATGGGAAAATTGGAAAAACGCTACGATGCAACTAACTTTAAGCTGGGAAATACTTATGCTGATTTAGGTACCTATTTAAATTAGATTAATTCGAAAGATTTCTTTTCGATTCTATTTTCTTTTGGCGAAAAAGATTTTATAGTTATGTCTTCTCGGGAAATGGAGATTGGAGATGTCGCTATTTGGCTGCGCTAATAATAAAGTCTGTTTTAAATTTGGTTGTGGTCCGAACTTATAATACTCACACCCAAGGTCAATTGATGAGATAAGGCCACGACATTCGCCATATTGGCTAGCGCGGCTGTGACGTCAAGTCGGGCCATTTTCGGCCATGTTTGATTTTAGGCAGATCAATGGCGTAGCATTAAGGAGAAAACAAAAAAGAACTGTATGTTGTAAACAAAATTTATTGGATTATTTTAATAGGCATAACCTAAAACAAAAACATAAATGTGGTTTATATATTGAAAATTAAAAATAATTATCAAAGCGACGACAGGACGATGAGGTACCTGACAGAGCAAAACATTTTCCATGGTCCCGTAAGTTAAAAACCATTTTAAAAACTTTGTATACAAGGTGTCCGCTAATGAATGGTACACAGAAAAACCACAGATTCTATATGCCAAAATATTAAGATTTAACCAAACATACCTAATATCCAAAAGTTTACAATAAGGAAGATACGGGGGTGTCATAATAAAAAGAAAAAGTAAATTTATTTCGATAATTGTTCCTTCCTTTTAAAATATCTTAATAAAACGGTATCTCGGGGTTTTTAAACATTAGCTTTTCAGATCGAATATTCATTTTTGTGTGTAGACTAGAGGGCGATGGGTACACTATTTAAAATTCTCTAAAACTACCCAATTTTTTTGTTACTAATCTGTATGTATGTAAACTAGTAAGCTTCTTTATGCTTTCTGCACAAAAATGTATACTTAGTAAGAAACGGTCTTGACAACCGTTTTTAAGGTATTCACGTTTTAGTTGTTCAGTGCACCCGAAGGTATGTATGTACCTTCAATAACATCGTATTAAAAAATATTTTTAATCTTTTTAACACCCCGTATCTTCCTTATGTATGTTTGTTTAAATCCTAAATGGGTATTTTCGCATAAGAAATCTGTGGTTTTTCTGTGTACCATTAATTAGCGGACACTCATCAGTATCATATGTATATAAAAACACGAATGACTGAAAACTATTCGACTAAACACTATCAAAATCTCTAAAATAAAACGAGTCCGAACCAATAATATGTGAAGTTTCTAAACTAACCAAAAACATTAACAACTGGAAATCCTTGCAAAATATACAACCAAAATGAAAATGTCAAATTTCCACAGTTTTTACCAAACAAAGCTTCGACAAGGCACGACTCTGTCATCAGCTCATAATGCTACCAATTTTAACCAGAACTGCCAACCGAAATCGTAATTCTCACACCCTCACGTCCCTGACGAAAGCTATCCCCGGTCTTGCTTATGTCTAAACCCCTTCTCATAAAGAAACTCTGACTCACACCTACACAGTCTACAAATACAGTGTGTCTCAGAAGTTTTAAAAATACAATTTACAGGAAAAAAATAAACCGACTTTTTGATAAGTTATTTTAATTCATTTTTTAAAGGTTTTATTTGTTTATTTTCTTTTTTTAGTTTACTATTATTTTACCATACAATCAATATTTTAGTTGGCAGTATATCACAAAAATCCTTATTAACTGTTTTTTCCTCTAAATGCAACAACTAGCACGTATTATTTTAAAGTACTTAGGGGCTTGGAAAACACAATAAGTGATTATTTCTTATTAAATTAGATACTGCTTATTTTTTCTACTGTAATTAACCATTGAGAGTGTTATAAAAGAAATAGGTTAATGTGTTGGTTAATGCTATTAAAGAAAATAATTATAACAATAAAAGTTAATATTTTTCTCCTATTCTTTTAACTAAAATATTAATTTTGTTGTATCAAAATATCCGTAAAAATACTCTTTTGAGCTATTATGGCTCACTGTAATACCTTCGGTCCATTTAAAAAAACTGACTTTTTCTATTTTATTCTATTGTTTTTTCTTGGATTTGGTCCCTTCAGGTCCAATCCACCAGCTCTCCTCCTTCCGGACTATGCTTTCCAGGACTTCGTCGGCGGAAAATCTAGATAATCGAGCTCGTAACTCCCAAAAATTCCTAAAAGAAAACAAAAATAATTCTACAATCGATGCAATGCATAAACTGTCGGCTGTCAAGCCAAGAACTGCTACTGGTGTTACATATAACCTTCACTTTCACTACTGACAGTTCCCATGGCACGCCCATCTATTTCCCGCCATTTGAGAAATACCTCGTGTTCACCACCAAACAGGATACCATCAGCTTATAGGAATCTTCGCTCACAGCGCTTAGATCCAGAAGAAAGATGCCGTCAATTTAGCGTGAATCTTTCCTTGATCCCCGAAGGTAAAAACGTCCGTACGGCACCTCTAACCGCCACCCCGGGAAGAACTTTTGTAGTCCTCTACGCACGTCCGCACTGTCCGGAGGTCAAACAAAGAGTTAAAAAAAAACGACTTAAGACCATAACTATGATTTTATATAAGGCTATAAAAACAAAAGATTTTTACATCTATTTTTATATGACTACTTGATACAAAATTTGTCGTTTTTCGCTTTCATGGTACTCTAGTTTAAAACTAAAAATTTAAAAATTTGGAGGTTAGATGTCAAAAAGTTGCAAATGTAGTGTCATGGTACTCGGATTGTCATTATCTATTTAAATAAGTAATAATATACCGGGTGTCCTATTTAAAATATGAAAGTTAAGGTCTTTTCCGGCTAAACCGTAAGTTAAAGGAAACAACAAAATATGTGAAACAACGCATTTTTATGTGACATACTTACGTACCAAATTTTATTTTAATATCTTAAAAAATATAAAGGTGTAGGGGTGAGCCACTGGCTAAGAACACCCGGTATATCTATCAACAGCACACAAATCTTTAATAAATATTAGACAGTATGCGCGCCTTTAAAATTTGAGGATATATCTCGATTTTTCCAGGATTACACCATCATATCGTTGGGGATAATGCAAACCCGCGTAACTAGCATTGGACAATGCCACGTATCTGATGATACCGCCGAACTTTGTCAAATTTGGGGTATAAATGGGCCCATATTTAACTCCTTCTGAGAGCGATGCCGCCAACCACACAAGCTGGCAAAGTAAACAAACCTTTTCGAATGCACATAGCCTCGGACAGAGCCTGATTACATATTTTTAGATAAATAATAAAAATACATTGCTAAAACACGTATCACCTACTTACAAAACATTCTCTTATTTCGCCTCTGCCTACTATAAAAACCGGTGGCACGTGGCGTGGTACTAGAAACTCGTCGGGTTAAATATTTTTGCTGCAATAAATCATTGTTCACAAAAGGGTTTCTTTACTTTATCATTTTTTGTGTACTTGGCGGCATCGCTTTCAGAATGATAATTAAATTTGGACCCATCTCTTACTACCATGTCTTACCTGGGTGCCTTATAGCCACCCTTGGTCAGCTTAGGTAAGGCCCCATCTCATGGTGTAAGAAGGAACAGTTTAAAATGTACCAAGTTCGGTGCTCTCGAGAAGAAAAATCACAAAAAAGTTTAAAGCAAATAAATCGGCATGCTTGACTTCGCGGCCGCCTTTGCTATATTTCTTTATGATATGCCGGTTGATGCAGCTGGTCATCGCACTATGGGATAGAAATTAATTTTTTGGTCAAAATTCTGAAACTTACCAATCTAACTTTAAATGAGGTGCTTTTACTGGAAAAATATTATAAATTATTACAAATGCTTTTTGGAAACCTAAAACTTATTATATGTTATTATAAATTTACACCCCCTTAACATTATTATTTTTTATTGTACAAAATAAACTAAAATGTCAGCTTGTTTGGTTAATTCGGTAGTATTCTAATCAGTAATCCGATGATTATTATCTCATATGATATACAGGGTACGACAATAGGTATGATTTTTTTTAAATGGAATACCCTGAATATTATATCACCACCAAAAATCTTTTAAAATGCTTTAAAAATACTACATTTGATGTCTATCTCAATTAGTTTCGGAAATATGACCATCCAAATCTGAAAAATAATTTTAAATTATTCTTAGAAGCGTAATAGAGATACATCTTCCCAACTTTTTTATTTTTTAACGTATAAAATAAATAAAAACACTGTTTTGTTGGGTAGATTCTGTAGAATCCATATCTTCATCAGAATGCTTTTATCTTTTAGGATATACAGTGTAGGACAAAACATATTAAATTTTAAAATGGAAAACCTTGTAAATTATAAAAATCTTGTATCTGTCCTTACACTCAGAAGTAGCAAAAAGTAGAAAGGCAATTGTAAGTACAAAACTGATAAAGAAAAAGGTAAAAAAATCTTGACAAAAGTAGCGAGACTTCGCGAGACTGCATCGGAAACACAACAATAGCTCTTATTATTTAAACTCTTTTACTTTTTTTAGTAAACAAGGCTAATAATAAACTAAGTAGATTAAATGTTGTATATTTATGTTTACTTAAAATACATTTCAAGTTTCTTATTACCCCAATAGAAGTCGTCATATCCTTTTATAATTTGCGTACATTGTAGTTTGAGTATCTACTTTGAAATACACAGCATGAGCCATTAAAATTTCAAAGTTGCTTTTTTGGCCAAAATAATGGATTTCTATCCCATTAGTATATCGGCGCGTCGGCTGTAAAGGATAGCGGCGCCTTTGTATAAAAATAGTCCGATTGCAGGCGGCCTTTTTATGTATGTTTTTGTAAGGGTGGCCCATCATATTCGACACGGTCTGTAGCTGGATAACCATAGGGTTTTTAAAAAGGTAACACTGAAACATACAGTGGTACAGGCCACAGTATAAAATTATTTTACTCTATACAGGATGTCTCAAAAAGTGTGACGTATCAAAGTTATATTTTTTAAATGGAACACCCTATAGTTTATGACGGTTTTAGATTCTGACATAAAAAAATAACTTAAGTTTGTTTATAGTACCAAGTGTCTAATTTTATTCGTTTTTGTGATATTCTCTGATTTTTTTTCAAAATGCAGGGGTGCAATTAAATTAATTTTATTTTTAACAATATAAACTCCTTAAACTTTAAAATTTGTTACAAGATTAGGAAAAGTCTGCCTTATCATACGTAGGTCATATCGAGATCATAGATTATACAGGGTGATCAAAAATAACCTCAATTTTTTAGAAAGTCAAATGTAATATCTCTTATTTTAAATGGAACACCCCTGTATTTTTTTACACCACATGATGACAAACCAAATGCTCTTTCAAATGCGTGTATAGGTTGCCTATACCTATCTTTTATACTTTTGAAGTAAATCTGTTTTAACATATCATTTTTTATTTCCAAATGTCTATTTAAATGTAAGTAGGCTGTGATATAGCTATGCCTATTTACTAAGCCGTTATTGCAAAATGTAAATTTGTTGGAAGAAAAGCACAAAATTAAAAGATTTTGTATTATCTGCCACTATTTTTTAAAATTCACAGAAAAAAATTTCATTAGTTGCTTATAATGCTACTTCCAATAACACTTATTTCAGCTGAATGTGGTAATGATAAAACTTGTGTTTTTAAACAATCCTAATAACGCCTCTGGTCAGTTATGACGACATTCTGTGACCTATAACTCGTTTCTTCCATTATCCATAATCACTGTGTCAAATTTTTTAAAGCAACTATTAAGGTTATCAGATGGTTTCTCCTGAATATTTTTCAGGATTAACTCTAGACTAAAGTAAACCATTTTTTCACATCCTACCAGTATTATATCATCTTGTTGTTGTAGAAGAAGGGTTTTTATTTAAAATCATTGAAATTTCTTTTAAACTGACTAAAACACTAGTAATCAATAAATGGTCGTTGTTATTTTCTTAAGAAAATATTAATGGCTGCTATGTCACAGCCAACTTTAATTTAAATAAACATTTGGACTAAAAATTTGTAAAAACAGATTTTACTAAAAAGCACAAAAGATAGGTATAGGCAACCTATACACCATTTGAAAGAGTATTTTATTTGTCATCATGTGACGTAAAAATACAGGGTGTTCCATTTAAAATAAGAGAGATATGGCTATTTGATTTTCTGAAAAATTGAAATTATTTTTTGATCACCCTGTACAATATTTGATCTTGATTTGACCTACGTATGATATGGCAGACTTTTTTCTAATCTTGTTACACATTTTAAAGTTTAAAGTGTTAAAAGTGTTAAAGTAAAATCAATTTAATTTTACCTCTGCATTTTTCAAAAAATCAAATATCACAAAAACGAATAAAATTAGACACTTAGTACTATAAACAAACTTGAGTTATTTTTTAAAGTAGAATCTAAAACCGTCATAAAATATAGGGTGTTCCATTTAAAAATATATAACTTTGATACGTCACACTTTTTTGAGACACCCTGTATAGACTAAAATAATTTTATACTGTGGTCTTATCCGACCTGTATATGTTCCAGTATTTACTTTTTTTTAAACCCCATGGTTATCCAGCTACAGACCGTGGTCGAATATGGTGGGCCACCCTGTATGTCTGTCTATAGATATGTGTAAAAATATAATGTCACAACAGACATGGCTAAAAGAGATGCAAAATACAAAGACAGGCCAATTTCTTCAGGATATTTAAACTACCTGGAAGTGATATACGTCCTGCAGGTATTGAAAATTGTTCATGGAGTTAGGTTGACAGTTTTTGTATTAAACTCTATATTTTTTGTTTTAGTTGTTGCTACAATAGGATGAGCTTTAACTTTTAGATTTAAATTTAAATGTATACAAGAAAGTAGGTACACTTTGAGATCCTGATTAACTATTTATAGTGGATAGTAAAAAGCTTGTAAATAAAGTTTTTATAGAAGGCAGATCATCTAAAAATTAAAAACAAAGTATACAAGTCAAGTTTCCTTTATTGACATACAATTTCGTATAGCAACAACACATTTTAAAATTAACTTTTAGCTAGAAAAATCGGGTATAAAGCTAACGTGACCGTTTTTTGTGAGTTAAACGATCCATCTCCAATCATTCTTGAATTTAGGTTTTATAATTTGTTGCTAACTCTTTATACCGTAAAAAACAATTTTTTTAAAATTTTGACAAGCTGTCATCTTAACGGAAATAACAGCAGATACTTTAAAATGGGGTAGTTGTAATCGGGGTCAATGAGCTCTTTAAAGTAAAGGTATAACTCGACCCCTTTTTTCTATTGAAGATTTGGAGCAAAGTGGCCAAAAAATTGTTTTCTTTTAAAATCAATAATTGAAGTATTGGATGGTCTTCTTGTTGAGTACACGCCTGGAAAGAATGGGACCGCTTCGGTCCTGGTCCCGGGTATACGGGCTGACCCTGTTCAGCCCTATTGACCTATGAACTGGCCGATCGCCTGAAACAAAATAAAGAAAAACCCCCAAAAAACCCAAAAATTCTAATTAAAAAACGACGTTTCGGTGGCAAGTCTGCCACCGTTGTCAAGATAAAAAATTAAGTTAAAAAATAAAAATAAAATATCAACTAATATCTAAATTAGAAATGATTAAAATTTAGGTCAGAGCGGATTTCCTTGACAATGGGTGCCCCAAAATAAGCTCTGTTTCGTTTTCAAATGGCCTGTATTTAAAATTCATATACAATTATACTGCTATTAGAGCAATAACTTCCTACTTTCTAAATTTTCTGTTTACAAAGGTCATTTGCCCTGTAATGAGCCATAAGATAACTGCAGTGTTTATGTGTCTGTTAGGTAAATAATTTTGAACAAAAGTAAAATAAAATCCCAATATGTTGACTTATGAAATCTGTGGTTTCACTGTGTTAACAAGGAAGAAAGCTATCCACGCTGTACTCTATTATACCTAAAAAATCTAATGTTTTCTGTTCCCCAAAGGTCATTTGCCCTGTAATGGGCCATAAGATAACTGCAGTTTTTATGTGTCTTTTAGGTGATTAATTTTGACCAGAAGAAAAATAACATTCTAATATGATGACCAATGGAATCTGTGGTTTCACTGTGTTATTAAGGAAGAGGGTTATCCACCCAGTATTCTGTTATAGTCCCTGGGGCAGTAACGTTAACTTCCTGATAATAACTATTTTAAGATCTTTTTGGGGGAGCTCCTTTTGACAGACAAGTCTACCACGATTATTTATACCGCCATGGAAGCGGCGTTTTAACTCAGCCTGTCAATGTCAAATGTTGTCGGACTAGGCAAACGCCTTACTCTTTTTATTGGACAAGTTTATCACAATGTTTTACATGCAATTTTTAAACATTGCGCCGAAAATCGTAAGTGGTTACAATTACGAAAACCGCCCAATCCGATACCCAAAACATGTCCATAGGTCTTGTGGTTTTCATACACTTACGATTTTTAGTACCATGTTTAAAAATTGCATGCAAAACATTGTTGGTAAACTTGTCCGACAAAAAAGTGACGCGTTTGCCCAGTCCGACACCCGAACATTTGATATTGACAGGATGGGTTAGAGCGCTGCTTCCATATATGGCGGTAAAAATATTCGTGGTAGACTCGTCAAAAGAAACCCCCAAAAAGGTTTTGAAAGTGTTATCACAAATTATCAGAATATACAGATGCGAAAGTGCGGCAAATAACGCTTACTTATTTCTATGACCTTGAGAAAGAATAAATGAAACATCTGCACCAATGTATGGATCGTAATATTTTAAATTTGTAAAGGTTAAACCGCACCAAGGCGTTAGAAGAGATAGACTTTTATAGTAACTAATTAGGCAGCATTTTTTATGTGTGGAAAACGGAACAAAAGAATAATATACTAATTGGGAATTTAAATATTTCTTTATTAAAAAATATTACAAACTAAAAATTTTACACATTCTTTGAACGGTAAAATATTGTTAGTAGATGTCACGTTTGGATCAACCTGTAATAAAATGTCTATACCTGGTTGCACAAAACATTTTTAAAAACGATTAAACTAATGGGGGTTTAGAATGTTTAACAAAAGCCATTTAAAAAAAACCTTGCCTAAAAACTGCTTATTAAATTAATTAAGGGTATTCCGTTTTTTAGCTTAATTGTGTATTAAAAAGTTTTGTGTAACTAGGGATTAAAACAGAATAATTGAAAGCCGAGTAACACAAGTTTCTAAAGAAACCCCGACGCAATCTTTTAAAGCAATGCAGATGTTGCCTTAGTAATACCCAAACCTAATTGATTTGTTTTTTTATTTGGAAGTATGTAATTTTTTTAAATACTGAAAAAACACCTCATTTTTCAAATTTGAAATATAGCCTTTTAAATGGCAGTGCGGCTATAAATAAAAAAATATTTTCCTCTGTTTAGGCACATACTGATTAATATCAATAACTTTAGTAACATATCTAAGTAATTTGTAAAAGCTTTGTATTTATGTTAAATAGTCTTAAAATAATAGTGGTCCTTTGGGAATCTAAAAGTGATCCGCTCCCGGTGATGGAGGAACAGAATAAATATACACATTTATATCCCATATTAAACGGTAAAAAAATTTAACAAGACACTATACTAACACTTTAATAATAAAAAACATAAAAGTTCACAAACAACTAAACACAATTAACTAACTTATGCTCACGTTCTATACCAACAAAAATATGGGACTAACTGACACCTAGATGAGCATTAGGTCACGTACTAAATCGTGGGTGTATATCCACCACGCAGTGGGAGGGACGATAGTGGTGAGAGATTTCAACGAACACGCTTAGTTTCGCATCTGGGTATTCTGATAATTTGTGATGTTATTATAATGAAGTCAATTTCATAACTGACCCACGGACCATTATATTTAAAAATAATATACGATTATACCGCTGTTAGAGCAATAACTTCTACTTTATAAATTTTTTTCTCTGTCCAAAGGTCATTTGCCCTGTAATGGGCCATAAGATAACTGCAGTTTTTATGTGTCTTTTAGGTGATTAATTTTGACCAAATGCTCTTAAAGTAATAATCGCATGAGCCTTTTTAACGTTTGCTTTTACAAGAAATTAACTTTAATGGGTTTTATCTCGAATGGTCGTCTCGCTGCTGATAAAAAATTATTATGATTTTATGGTTTTAGCTGTTTAATGCGTGTTGTTATTGGTTTGGCTTGTCCTAAAAGTTTTGGCACAAAACTCATTGTCTTTAATTTTAACAAAAACAAAATAATATCAAGTTGCCTTTGAAAACAAAAGTTTATTTACTTTATTTACTGTCAGTTGAGATTTATTTATTTTGAAGTTTTCGCTTTAAGATGTCGTATAAATTAGAAATAAGAGAAAGTATCTACAAGTTAGTTGGGCGGATACCCAAAGCTGAAATCTGTCGAATATTCCAGAATAAAAACATTTCACGCAGAACCATTTATAGAACAATAGCGGAGTGCGAGCAGGAATATCATGTCTGAATCTCCCAAAGAGTGGAAGACCACGTGCATTTACCGCACAGAGGTCAGAGAGATTGGTGAGAAAGAGCAAAAACCAGATTGGAATGTCAACGAGGGAGACTGGCTAGGCAATACAGATCTTCTAAGAGGTACGATATCGTTGGAATTGAGGAGGAATGGTCTTAAATATCGAAAGAGACGTAAGTGCCCAAATACTCTCAAAGCGCAGCATTAAAAAAACGTTTCGCCGACGATAGTACCCTTCACTCCAGTTTTCAGGTTCCTAAACCCATCACTAAACCTGACTTGGAAAACAAACGCAAAGCGATGCAGATATCTCTTTCGCAGGATCTTAATTTAATATTGGATTGGGGCGCCAAAAATTCGTCCATTTTAATGCATCCAAACACAATCATGTTCTTTGTCGCGAAAAGAGTCATCAAATACTCATCCTCTACTTATGAGCGGCCAAGTTTTACAGAGCAAAGACACCTTCAATCTTGTGGGCGTCACATTTGAAAGTAACCTTAACTGGCGCATAAACACATTGTATCTATAGCCACGTGCAGCTTCAAAAGCTTGGATTTCTCTTTCGAGCCAAAAAGTATTTTTCCGCTTCTAATTTATACACTTTATATGTGTCCCAAATCCGACCTCCCTTGGAATATTGTTCTCATACCTGGGGCATGGCGTCCCCCCACAGCCCTAAAGCATTCTTGATTCTATTCAAAGAGAGAGGCTATTCGTCTCATTAATGATCCTTCACTTACAGAAAGGCTTCCTCTCTTGCCCATCGTCGGGCTGTGGGGGATTTATCGCCTTTTTATAGGTACTTCCGCGGCTTCTGCTCTGAAGAATTGTCCAGTATGGTTCACTCCACTTACGGTTCCCAACAGAGAAACTCGTGGTTCCGCGCGTATGCATCTATATACGGTCCAACTAAGGTTTAAAAACAAATATCTGCTTTACCCCAAATACGATCTCTTTGTGTTTTTGTTAAAAAAATATATTAAGAAGTTCTTTTTAAATATTTACTTTACCGCATTCTTTCTTTAAAGAAAGACAATTTGAAAACGTCCTCAAAATAAAATACAAAGCGACCAAAACCGTTTCTTCCAAGCTAAAATAAATAGCCCCGAGAATGTCATTTCAATAAAAGCCATTTTATTGGACATAAAAATGGTTTAATGCGAAAACAAATTATAAATATTTGAAAACTTTCGAAAAACGGTTGTAAACCGACAGCCAGCTTTTGCATTAAAGTTTTATAATTTCAGTTGGAAGTTGCCCCAACTTTATAGGTGTGTTTGTGCATTAAAACTTGAAACATAAAAGGGCAAGTCCATCTCTCCGAAGGCTTATCAGGCTGAAAGGGGTGCGTAATAAAATTATCTCCAGAAATAGGCAGTTATAAATGAAGGGGACACGGAATGTTTGAGAAAAATTGTAAAATTTGTGTTTTGTTTACATGGTGACTTAATTTTAATATTTAAAACGTCACAATGCAAACTATGTTTGTCGTCATACACATAGAAAATGTAAAATAACTTTTTCGTACGACCACTTGTGAAAATAGCAAATAGCACACTGATTTCATGCATAGAAAATGCGTTATATCACACTAGTGTTGCAAAGTACTTTACAGCACTAGTGTTGCAATAGTATATTACATTACAAGGGTGGAAAATGACTTAATTCACACGAGTGGGAATATTGTTGCACGAGGCGTCAGCCGAGTGCGACAAACCCACGCGTGTAAGAAAGTGATTTTCACACAAGTAATGTACACTATTTTTCCTACGACCACAAATTATTCACCAAAAAACAATAAAAGTTGTTTGTCTTCACGGAAAAAATAAGAAAACAATTGAAAACTTTGCATCACTAGGGTGATATATACTTTTTCTTACTGCGATATATTATACTGTTTAACAATATTTTTATATTAAAAATCACCTACCTAGTCGCTTTTTATCATTTTGAGGCCTCTGGGGGTAACTGACTGATTGGTAAATGATTTGTACGGTTTTTCTCTTATTTTAAGGGTTTTACAAGGTACTCACATATCTTAACCTCTTCTAAACAAAATGTCCCGAAGTGGCATATCCCAGCTGCATTCCGGCACAATGCCTCGTGAAGCATACAGATAGAAGTGAGAGTGCTGGAGTGAGACAAGTAGAAACGTGAAACTGAACATCACATGTAAGTGGGTCACTTTCATATTTTGAGAGGGGGAAAAATAGCTTTTGGCTCGAAGAAATCTAAGCTTTTGAAGCTGCCGTGGCTATAGATACAATGTGTTTATGCCAGTTGAGGTTACTTTCAAATGTGACGCCCACAAGATTGAAGGTGTGCTTTGCTCTGTAAAACTTGGCCGCTCATAAGTAGAGGATGAGTATTTGATGACTCTTTTCACTGACAAGGAACATGACTGTGTTTTGGATGCATTAAAATGGACGAGATTTTTGGCGCCCCTAATCCAATATTAAATTAAGATCCTGCGAAAGAGATATCTGCATCGCTCTGCGTTTGTTTTCCAAGTCAGGTTTAGTGATGGGTTTAGGAACCTGAAAACTGGAGTGAAGGGTACTATCGTCGGCGAAACTATGAATGGAATTAGTTGTGGACGAGAGAAGGTCGTTGATGTGAAGAAGAAACAATGTTGGTGCCAGAACTGAGCCCTGAGGCACTCCAGCATTTACTTGGTGAAAGCTTGAAGAATGGCCGTCCACAATAACTGATATACGTCGATCAGATAGATAACTAGAGAGCCAAGTACAGAGTTTAGTTGAAAGACCATAGGAGGGAAGTTTATTAAGAAGTGCGGCATGCCAGACCTGGTCAAAAGCTTTGGATATATCAAGAGCAACGATCTGGGACTCACCCTAGAAACTCAAGAGACTTATTCCAGCAGTGTGATACGAAGGAAAGAAGATCTGCTGTAGATCTTTGTGGCGAAATCCATACTGCCTGTCGTGCAAAATTTTGTGTTTTTCTAAAGTACTTAAGACTTTGAATTAATAAATTTTTTCCATTACTTTACAAAGAACTAAGAGAATTGAAATTGGTCTATAGTTAGATGGAAGAGATTTAGATCCTTTCTTGGGAATAGGTTGAACACGTGCAGCTTTCCAGCTCTCCGGAAAGATACCTGTGTCGTAAGAAATTCGAAAAAGCCGAGTTAAGATTGGTGCAGAGTTCTGGAGCACATTTTTTTAAAACGACTGCTGGTATGCCATTCCAGCTCCAGACGATTTCTTTGAGCTAGAGAAGGGAGAGGGCAGCTTAATCGTGTTTACTAAAAATAATATCAGGAGCATTTATAAGGAACTGGGGTAATAGCGCTGGAGTTGGATGATTCACGGGAGGTTCCGGGGAGTTGAATTGGCAGCAAGTTGTTACGCTATAAATATTTTCTTTAGCGGTAGAAATAAAGATTTAGTCTTCCAAGTTAGTGGTGAAAAGAACTGGTACAAAACTCCACTACACCCATGTTTTGCAAGGCACCAGAAAGCTTCGCGGCCGCCTTTGCTATATTTCTTTTTTATGATGCCGGTTGATGCAGCTGGTCATCGCACTATGGGATAGAAATTAATTTTTTTGGTCAAAATTCTGAACTTACCAATCTAACTTAAAATGAGGTGCTTTTACTGAGAAAAATATTATAAATTATTACAAATGCTTTTTGGGAACCTAAAACTTATTATATGTTATTATAAATTTACACCCCCTTAACATTATTATTTTTATTGTACAAAATAAACTAAAATGTCAGCTTGTTTGGTTAATTCGGTAGTTACAATCAGTAATCCGATGAATATTATCTCATATGATATACAGGGTACGACAATAGGTATGATTTTTTTAAATGGAACACCCTAAATATTATATCACCACCAAAAAATCTTTTAAAATGCTTTAAAAAATACTACATTTGATGTGTCTATCTCAATTAGTTTCCGAATACGTATGACTTCATCCAAATCTATTGAAAAAATAATTTTAGAATTGTTCTTGAGAAGCGTAATAGAGTTACATCTTCCCAACTTTTTTATTTTTTAACGTTATAAAATAAATAAAAAAACACCGTTTTGTTCCCGGTGTAGATTCTGTAGAATCCATTTCTTTTATCAGAATGCTTTTATCTTTTAGGATATACTGTGTAGGACAAAACATATTAAATTTTAAAATGGAAAACCTTGTAAATTATAAAAAAATCTTATATCTGTCTATACACTCGAAGTAGCAAAAAGTAGGAAGGCAATTGTAAAGTACAAAAAACTGATAAAGAAAAAGGTAAAAAAATCTTTTGACAACAGTAGCGAGACTTCGCCAGGACTGCATCGGGAAACACAACAATAGCTCTTATTATTTAAACTCTTTTACTTTTTTAGTAAACAAGGCTAATAATGAACTAAGTAGATTAAATGTTGTATATTTATGTTTACTTAAAATACATTTTCAAGTGTCTTATTACCCCAATAAAAGTCGTCATATCCTTTTATAATTTTGCGTACATGTAGTTTGGAGTATCTACTTTGAAATACACAGCATGAGCCATTAAAATTTCAAAGTTGCTTTTTGGCCAAAATAATGGATTTCTATCCCATAGTGTATCGGCGCGTCGCTGTAAAGGATAGCGGCGCCTTTGTATAAAATAGTCCGATTGCAGGCGGCCTTTTTATGTTTTTTTGTATTATTTTCAAAGGGTACCGAATTTGCGCTTTTAAAATGTTCTTACTATACAGACTTTGATACAATCGGCAAAAACATTTGTTGGCCGACTGTATCTTGAATGTTGCACATTGCACAACTTTTGCAAACGCCATGGCAACATCGGTGGGCCTTTCATCAAGGAATCGGCAAGTCGCCTGTTTTCCATTTAATATGGAAAACTTCTGGCATTGAACGAGCTTTAAAACTAGTGTGGACGCGAAACACCTGTATCTGCAAATGTTGGCCAACTTTGTTGCTGAAATTTTTACAGAAGATACAGTCGGCCGACAATGTTGATGTAAACACCCTAAAACGTTAAAATCAAACCGAATTCATTAAAACCGCATATAAATATGTGTATTATCAGTTTACAACCGGATTGACGTCGTGTAAACGCCAATACGTATTATCTGTCGTGCTACAACAAACATCGTGTTTACTGTTTTTACACCATAAACTAAAATAAACTTTGTTCTTTATTTCTTTGTTGAAATATATTTTAAATTATACGAAAAACTAAAACCAAGGAACACTTAACAAAAGCTTTAGCAAGTCTAAAATAAAAGGTAGTATTTGGCTGAATAAAATTTCTGTTTGGCTTAACGAACCAAGACAGCTGATTAACGTTAAATACATTGACTTATTTCAATCTTGACTTTATAAATTTAAAATGATATTCCCGAACAGAATCAGTTCCCGTATTTTCACAGGCAGTAACTAAATTAAATATCTTAATATACGAGCCACAATTTTAACCTTAACTAGAATTTGTATATTTACATAGAAAATAAACAATTATCTATCAAAAATGACATTTTAAATTTATAATTTCAGCAACAAGCCAATGTATTTACAGCATAAGGCTGGATGTCATTTTCTGATCATTAAGGGGAAGTCCATGCAGACGCCTCAAAATCCGGTTTTTTAAACGCATTTTTAAAGACAATAAGCAATAGCAATAATACCTGCTATCACACCTAGGGCATTATAAGCAGGCATTATGATATGCCCGCTTATAATGCCCTAATGCGCTAATATGGACCATCAACGTAGACCTTAGGGTGAAATACTTGGTCCAGAGAGACGTCGGACTGTATTTTTCCGACTAAAAATAATAAAGTTTGTTAAACATATGTATTAAAATAAAATCAATAACTTACCAGTTCCTGAAAAATGCCATTAAAACGGTTTCGGTTATTTGAAGAATTGCGTTCGCATCTTCCAAATAGCAAATATGCCATACTCCCGATCATACTGTTGCCTTGATTTAACTGGCAAAAGATTTTCGATCGCTTTTATGGCCTTTTCTCTTTATATTTTGTGGAATTTCTTCCATTTTGAGCAAATCGTTAAATAAAAATGCCAACTGACTAACTGATAGAAACATCAAAGTCAAACTTAACACCAGTCATTATCTACTTACGTACACAGGTACAGGTGCAACTTATTTTTTATATTGCGAAAAAATAATGTAATTAGTCATTGAAAAACTCTTTTTGGGTAAAACATAAAGCATTGTGATGCACCACGAGGCTTACTGGACTATAATGCCCATCAGGCCAAAATCTAGCTCTGGCCAGAGGCCCTCGGGCTATTTCGACCTTCAGGGCATTATAGTCCTAGTAACGCCCTCGATACATAAATAGGTATATTATACTTTTGACCTACGTGGGGTGGGGTAAAGTTAACAATACATGCAAATAAAATATCTTATTACCCCATATATCTAGTACAAAATCAAATCAGGGTTTTATAAACACCAAAGCCGAAATTAAGCGGATTACTCCTGCATTAGTGAACGTCGGTTTTACTACAATTTGCAAAGTGCTGCCCATATTATCCATTCTACTTTTAACTCTCTCATAAACTCTAGCACTTGCTGTTAAAATTTCTGTTCGAGACAGATACCAAACAGCCCAGTAAGCATTTAGAGTGTTGTTTTACTTTAATGTTTGTTTAGGATTTCTAATCTTTCTAAACGTTGTGATGCAGAATTGGATTTAGTTTTACAAATTTTTTTTAGATTTGCATATCTGGAAACCTGATTAATTATAGAGGAATTTTGAAGTTTATTTAAAATGCGATTTTATGAAAAACGGTCCAAAGTATTAATTTAAATAACTTTTGTAGAAAACAAGATATAGGAATCAAACGGTCAAAGCAAAATGTTAAATTTGTCACCTTCGTTTAAAGTTCTCAGTTGTCCTAAGCGGTGCTGTGAAATGCAAAAACTGCATGAACAACGGAAACAATAGACAAATATAAAATCAAGACAGAAACCACCGACATGAACAAGACTTAACAGGACCAAACATTCATGTCTATTCCGTATGTTAAAGGAACTTCAAGTAATATCCACAAAATTACCAATAAATACAACATCACAACAGCATTTAAATCCCAGACCAGTTTAAAAAGC
This sequence comes from Listronotus bonariensis, assembly GCA_014170235.1. NCBI lineage: Eukaryota > Metazoa > Arthropoda > Insecta > Coleoptera > Curculionidae > Listronotus > Listronotus bonariensis. Next base: position 84,991 of record JACEGR010002258.1, on the reverse strand, counting down.
ATTCTGACAAAGGCACGACCGAACAACAGCACATCACGTGCATTTGGTGTGACGTCACACGACGTTGACGTTTTTCTAACCCTCAAGAACATACCAATTAGAGGCAGTCTTGCTCAGCTTAGCTGTGCAAACAATTGCATGCATAAAAAGCAATAAACTTTAGCTCTTGCATAATCATACTGGTCAGCAGGACCAAAAGCGATAGATTATACTCTTGTCATATTTCTTTCTCATGAGCTTTTTCACACTGCCATAAAGGCTGACTCTAGAAGTATATTTTTAAGGCTTTGTAAGGAATCTAAACAAACCCCTCTAAACCCCTCTCCTCTCTTAAAACAAACAAAGGTTTCTATGAAAAATATACTTTATTTTTATTTTGTTACATTAGTTTTATTAAAATTGATTACGAGGAACCTTTCAGCATTAATATCATGGATTGAAGTTCGTAAAAATTACACTTTTGTTTACATAGTTAGGTTAGGTGAACGAATATCAGCTCAATCACGAAAATTTAGAGTCACAGTGTCTCAAATAGTCTACACTAGTCACAAACACTTTAAAACACACAAAAACTCACACAAATCGCGTTATTTTAACTTGGAATACTTGCCTGCGTCGTGACGTCAGAACTAACAGAATGACTTATTCCCTGTTACTAATATATTACTTAGACAGTGAGCTAGTCCTATAAAATAAGTGGTAGCGCGGCACCTAGCAAACAGTGTCCAAGTCATGATACAACAAAATTAAGAAGAACAAAAAATTATAATTTGATGAAGACACTCTGGTAGCATGAAGATCTTGTAGAACAATACTTAGTTAGTACATGTTAGCTTATTCCAAGTTACACTTACCTAATTTCTCTGTTGCTAACTTGTACTGCTTCTTTTAACGTTTTGCCACACAATTTACACAAAAGCTGTCTTTTCAAGGTTAGTAATAGGAGATGAATGTTAAATTAAAAGAAATGTTTAAACAAAATTAACTAGCATTTTAATAAAGAAAAATAACTAAAAAATGTATAAAAATATGAGAATGATATAAAATAAAAATAAAAGTAAAAAAGTTAAAATGAAAACTTAGAAAATCAACCAAACTCTAAAGAAAAGCATAAAAACTATAAGAAGGCTTAAATTTTCACTTAAAAAAGGTTAAAGCAAGACTTAACCGAAATCAAAGAAAGACATAGTGAGACTATTATTTAACTTATTAACAAAACTTACTCTATTGAAAACTATAGACAGACTTAAAAGCAAAGAAAATTAGAGGCAGATTCTTAACTAAGGAACATTATAGACAGACTTTCTACTCACTAACATTATAGGCAGACTGACTTTTCAATTACATGAAACTTCTATTGTGGCTTCTGGACAAGGGCTGTCCTTCAAAAGCCACCCCCAATATTGTCATAAAATTACTTAAAATTCTCAAAGGTTCCAATAAAATATTGAACCCACTGTAACATAAAAACACAAGACCAATTAGGGTTTGTATTACGGTCTAGGCAGCATCCCTTTAATAAACATTACCTTAATTCTATTGGCTAGGGTGTTACCGGGTAGTCTTTTCTATAGTTTAAGTTTAAAGCTCTAGATGGCGTTACCTTCCTGGTTTTAAAATAAAATAAGAATTTTCCTTTTAATTCACAATAAACAAAACTTTTAATAAAACATCTGGTCAGTCCGACCTTAATCTTCAAAACTTATGATATCAACATAAAAATATAAACAAAAATGAGCTTGGTCTTTGATTTGTAGTTACAGGTGTATTTAATGTTTGTAGTCTCTTTTCTATGTCTTTCTGCATTACAATTTATTGCAAATACCATCAAAATATTTAAATATATATATATAAATATATAAATTAATAGGTATATTTTCTTAAAAATTCCATTCTTTGTTTCCTTTTTTTACTGACATTCTGTTTTATCGACTTTTATAGAAAACAGATGTAACAGTTTAGTGAGAAAGCCCTCTTGTAACGTCTTAAGTTTCAGACTATAAACATTTTATGTTATTTTTAGTTGATAACTTCTTGGTATTTATCTACCCCAACGGATTTTCTCAGGGCAATATGTTTGTCTATAAAACGATAAATTATAAAGAAACATAAATAAGTCCCCTAGTTTTGTATATCTTAAACCTATTAAAAATAATCTTTAATTTCTTAGAGAAGCCGTCTAACATATGCCATGGCCATAAAAATTTGAATGCATTTATGGGATATTTCTAATTTGCTGGTACAATTTACCCCCCACTTAGATTAAAACAGATAGTCAAACCAAAAAAAAAAGGAAAGAAAGGGATTAAAACACATAAAGAAAATCAATACCTAAAATTAATTGACCATCCATTTACAAAACAAACAACAAAAAAATACAAAAACTAATACAATGTTGGCTTACTTTTTACTATTTTTCTGCGTAAACTACTAGAACACTAACCAGTACTCACTTCTGCTGAATGCAGTCCCTTTTCGAGCGATTTTACTGTTATCGCTGAGTTCACGCCTACACACGCCGAAACAACTGTTATTTATTTAATTATCTGGCCACTATCGTACTTGCGCCATTTTGAGTCCTTTTTCCTTTTTCACTGTACAGTTCGGGTCACTACAAGCATCTTTGTGTCCATGGCAACATTGGGTAAATATGATTGGAGAAAGGCTGCAGAGTTAACCGGAATTCCGCGTCTTCTCCTGGTTGGCTTCTTACTTCTTCCTTGCTTCGGGTACGTAAATGGTACTCTCACAACACCGGTAGTTAGTCAGCGCTTTTCTTATGGTCAACAGCAATTGGGTGGCACATGACTGGTATGAACAGGCATTTCCCTGATAACACAGATCGCACCTCTAGTTTACATGGAGGATAAGTGTTGCCGCCTGGTTACTTCTTCGTGGTCATCGATATATTAGCCGTCGATACATGAACACATTAATTTTGTGTATGAGCTGCATTCGTCGAAAAGTGCTTTCGTAGTTTCTGTGGTCCTGGAATGACTTCACGGACAGCAAGGATATCCTAGTTAACTCTGTTGCCAAAACTTCGCAATCATATGCATTTGTTAGCGTATACCCATTTATTAAAGGACATAAGTGGGACACGCATCAACAGGGCTGCTTCTCTTCTTAAGACATCGATCTCGTGGTGTTCACTTTTATTCACATTTACGCAAAAAAACGAACAAAAAAAATTTTACTTCATACTAATAATAAACATTTCCCCATTTCTTTTAACTACATTTCCAAAGATAATTCGTTTCAAAGGTTTCAAAGGTTTCAAAGGCATACTTTTCTTATTTTTGTGTCTGCAGCTTCTCACAAGTTTATCTAATAGTTGTCGTCATAAAAAGTCAATTAAAAAAATAAATTCGTTTATTGCCAATAACAGTCAGGTAAAAGGATAAAATAAAAAACGAAAATGCAAAATTCGTGAACTCTTTCCCGTTTTTACTTTAGCTAAATTAATATTAAACCTTTCGTTACTTGGTCTAAACAAAAAAAAAAAAAAAACAAAACTCTTACAACCGCTGTAAGCAGCTAACAAAAAAATATGCCTTAAGTTTACCATAACCAAATACTAACCTTATTTTTTTTAAATCAACATTCAAAAATAAAACAAAAGTGTAAAAAATATAAAAATTACATAAAATTATATTTAGTTCCAGTCGTATGATCGTGTTAACAATTACGATAAATTTACGCCAAAAAATATGTTCGAAAAAAAAATGGTCAACGTAAAATTAAAAAGATCAAACCTATTCTAGTTACAAAAATACTACTACATTACTACTTAAAACACCTTTAAGATTCCCTTTAATATCAAAATATTATCTAATACAATTCTGATTTTGTTCCAAAAAATATAAAAAAATGCCTCCAAAGAATAATTTACACTCTCCAAATTATATTATTCTTAATTAAATTACTTATTTGCTTTGCAGTTACCTGACTAAAATTAAAAACAAAACAACGCTCTAATTTTAAACTATTCTTTGTGACCAAATCTTAAAGACGTTTGAAGTTCCTCCTAATTTCGAGGGTGGAATTATTATCAACGTCACCCCGTATACACGATATTCGTTACGTGTACTAAAAATGATAATAAAAAAATATACAAACGTCAATTTAAAATTAAAACGAACCAAACTTAAAAGCTTAATTTTGCTTTCCTTTCATATTGTTCGTTATACAACCCAAAAAAATTAAAGTACTACCTTTTTAATTTTAAAATTTTTATAATAAATCCCATTAAAAAAAAATTCTATACCCTTAAAAAAAATAAAACCCTGCCCAAATAAAAATTTAAAATTTGCTAGATAATCAACTTAATATCCTTTTTGGAACGATTGTATTGTCTACGCCACAGCCACCTTGCAGCAACTGTAAAAGGTTCACCCCAAGAAAAAAACTTTCTTAAGAATAATAAAATTAAATAATAATAACTAAAACCCATGAATTAAAAAAAAATAATTTCCTTAAAACCTGAAAAGCTTCCTCTATTTTTTTTTTGTTTACCCACAAAAAATACTGAACCGAAGTAATATTATCGTTACAGTGCAACGTTACTAGGTGTAACATCCTATTTCTCTTCCCCATATATTATTTCCCTTTTTTAACATTTCTCACAACTAAAAAAAATATTTTCCCAAAAAAAATTATTGATTCTTTGAAAACACTAAACACAATACTCTAAAATCACTGATCATCTCTTTTGTTCACGTTCAGAACTATTCTTGTAGTGTTTTCCAGCGTTAAATGAATGTTATCTACTTCGCCATACGATGTTACCAAAACATCTTCGTTTTACCAAAACAAAAAATTTCAATAAAATTAAATTAAAAGGTATACCGACAAACAAAAAAAAAAACGTATGCATAAATATATTTAAGTAATTCTCGTAATCAATTACCGATTATTGATTACAACTTCCCACTTTATGATCACTAAGTTTGTAGTTTTTTTTTCGAAAATATTCATATAGCTTTTTAAAAGCTGAAATATTTTCCTTTATCTTCATCTTGCAAATGATCTACCATGTCCGCCAAACATGTTCTATGCCTGTCGCATAGCCTCGCATCATTTCTCTCCCTTGGACATTTACAGAAATTTAGAAGAGGTTCTGTTTACCGTTCGTAATCTAGGTCACCTACATTTACCAATTTTATTAGGGGTGTGTCTTATAATGGTCTGAGGTATTGTAATTACATTAAGTAGGCGTACAATATACTTAGTACCTGTTTCTTTTTGCTAGTGGTTCAACTGATATTTGCAATACTTATAGATATCTACCTCTCTTTTATTGATATGCTTTAGTGGCTAGCAAATTATAGTGCTTACCAGGGGGTTCCGGATATCCACAAAGACAAAAATTTACAGCCGTGAAATTCTAGTATTACCAAGTCTTCAGACAGCCTTTACTAGGGGATGATCAGCCCTCACTAGTAGACTGTTGAATTTTATTTCTATTGTTATCCATGCTATTGTCCGCCAACTTTTCCGGTCTATTAGGCCTTAAATTAAAAACTGCTGGTAAATCAGTCCGAATTAGACATACGTATCTCGCTTACAAAGGAGGGTACCACTTCCACGGTTTCTGGGTTAGTCACCTCTGTTGACGATAACCCACCGCCACTATTGCGTCATTTACGCCCTAAAACTCACATTTTCCATTTTCCTCACTGTATCCCTTGTGAGTGGCCTTTTTATCCACTATCACGAAATACGTAGTTATCGATAAACATCGATGTAAAGCGCTAATTCAACAACACTACTGTCTTGATCAACAATAGGGTAGGATTTTCCTAGTTGTCCATGCAAGATTAAACCGTATCCCCATAGTTCCCTTCTATGCCAGGATAACCACACAACATACGTAATGTTTCACTTCTACATTCCCCGTATATTTTTCACTTTATTTCCTCGTTTATTACTCTTTAATAAACACTACAACACAAAACAGCACACTTAAAAAAAACACAAACTCTACAAAATTATTTAATCATGACTTACTTTCTTTACAAAAAAATTGTCGGAATATTAAACGATAAAATTTTTAATGTTTCGAATCGGTAACCCTTTTAATCCTCGCGTCAATAACTGTGTGTCAGTGCCACTGAATCCCAAAAGTAAATAATTCTCCCAATTCTACATATTTTACAATGACGTGTATTTGCAGCTACACGTCAAGGGAGTCTGCTATGCCTAAGTTAGTCTTAATCAAGTCTCTATAATAAAAAAAAACTAAAATACGATACTTGTGTTCTCTCAACATTTACCGATAAAATATCTGCTTAAAATATTATGCCATGTATTTACTTGAATTAACTTAGCTTTAGCTTAACACAACAAGTATCTTAATTTTAATTTCTTTTTGGTTAGTCTACTAAACTATGACTTCTTTATTTCTCTGGACGTTCCATGTGCCTTCATCCTCTGAAAACCCTACTATAATAAAGTAACTAAATTTTGTATCGCTTTATAAAAATTATTAAAATAAAATAACTATATCTGTAACAAATTAAACCAGAAAACTTAAATGCACCTAAATGGTTTATTTCAAAATTTAATACAAAATTTACTTTAAAGGAAAATGCATATTCATAAACTACAAAAAAATACCTATTAAACAAAATAAAATTTACGCAATTCGCAACTTGGTATTTGTCTTTAATTTACTTCTAAAAAAACATAAAACATCTACTTTTATTTAAACTTTTACGTTTTCTTAAGGTCTTACTAAATAAAAACAATAAAATAAAAATTTTCATATTCTGGCGTTTGATTCTTTATGCTAAAGTTATAAAAATAAAATACTTTTAAAAACAGTAATGTTTTTTTTTGTAAAAACAAACTTTAGATCCCTTTTAGCTGGCATCAAAAATGTAACTTTAGATCCCTTAAGCTGGCCACCAAAAAATGTAACTTTAGATACCTTAAGCTGGCCACCAAAAATATAACTTTAGATCCCTTAAGCTGCACACCAAAAATGTAACAAGAATGACTTATTCCCTGTTACTAATATATTACTTAGACAGTGAGCTAGTCCTATAAAATAAGTGGTAGCGCGGCAACTAGCAAACAGTGTCCAAGTCATGATACAACAAAATTAAGAAGAACAAAAATATAATTTGATGAAGACACTCTGGTAGCATGAAGATCTTGTAGAACAATACTTAGTTAGTACATGTTAGCTTATTCCAAGTTACACTTACCTAATTTCTCTGTTGCTAACTTGTACTGCTTTTTAACGTTTTGCCACACAATTTACACAAAAGCTGTCTTTTCAAGGTTAGTAATAGGAGATGAATGTTAAATTAAAAGAAATGTTTAAACAAAAATTAACTAGAATTTTAATAAAGAAAAATAACTAAAAAAATGTATAAAAATATGAGAATGATATAAAATAAAAAATAAGTAAAAAGCTAAAATGAACTTAGAAAATCAACCAAACTCTAAAGAAAAGCATAAAAACTATAAGAAGGCTTAAATTTTCACTTAAAAAAAAGGTTAAAGCAAGACTTAACCGAAATCAAAGAAAGACATAGTGAGACTATTATTTAACTTATTAACAAAACTTACTCTATTGAAAACTATAGACAGACTTAAAAGCAACGAAAATTAGAGGCAGATTCTTAACTAAGAAACATTATAGACAGACTTTCTACTCACTAACATTATAGGCAGACTGACTTTTCAATTACATGAAACTTCTATTGTGGCTTCTGGACAAGGGCTGTCCTTCAAAAGCCACCCCCAATATTGTCATAAAATTGCTTAAAATTCTCAAAGGTTCCAATAAAATATTGAACCCACTGTAACATAAAAACACAAGACCAATTAGGGTTTGTATTACGGTCTAGGCAGCATCCCTTTAATAAACATTACCTTAATTCTATTGGCTAGGGTGTTACCGGGTAGTCTTTTCTATAGTTTAAGTTTAAAGCTCTAGATGGCGTTACCTTCCTGGTTTTAAAATAAAATAAGAATTTTCCTTTTAATTCACAATAAACAAAACTTTTAATAAAACATCTGGTCAGTCCGACCTTAATCTTCAAAACTTATGATATCAACATAAAAATATAAACAAAAATGAGCTTGGTCTTTGATTTGTAGTTACAGGTGTATTTAATGTTTGTAGTCTCTTTTCTATGTCTTTCTGCATTACAATTTATTGCAAATACCATCAAAATATTTAAATATATATATATAAATATATAAATTAATAGGTATATTTTCTTAAAAATTCCATTCTTTGTTTCCTTTTTTTACTGACATTCTGTTTTATCGACTTTTATAGAAAACAGATGTAACAGTTTAGTGAGAAAGCCCTCTTGTAACGTCTTAAGTTTCAGACTATAAACATTTTATGTTATTTTTAGTTGATAACTTCTTGGTATTTATCTACCCCAACGGTTTTCTCAGGGCAATATGTTTGTCTATAAAACGATAAATTATAAAGAAACATAAATAAGTCCCCTAGTTTTGTATATCTTAAACCTATTAAAAATAATCTTTAATTTCTTAGAGAAGCCGTCTAACATATGCCATGGCCATAAAAATTTGAATGCATTTATGGGATATTTCCTATATCTACTGGATTCCCTGTGAATGTGGTGAAGTATAGGTTGGGGAACAAAAAGACCACTTGAGATATTAGAATAAGAGAAAATAAAGACATCCGGAACGGGTGAAACGTCAAGATCGGGGATGGCCGAACATGCTTGATCAAAATATCACCACATACAGTGGTCTGAGGCCAAAATTATATACAAAGAAGAATGCGGGAAAAAGAGGAAATTTAAAGAAGCTACTGTAATTTTAAACAAGAATAACGTATTTAGTATCTAGTAAGCCGTTGCTTAACCGTGAAGCTTCAGAACAACGGATAGTAAGTCGTAGTTTCGTAGGAGTAGTTTTAGTTATCACCTAAAGATAGACACCATCCGAAACGTCGTGTATCAGTTACTAATAAAAGCCAATGAAGTCCAAGGAAGTAGTATTATTTCCATATAACATTTTTTGCCAGCGTTGTACATTTAATTTACTGGCATTGCCAACACTCTTTAATGGCAAGGCATTGGCAAAAAGGTATCAAAAAGACGCGAAAGTGGGCAATTGGCCGTTATTAGGCCACGTGTTGCAGATAATGTGATGGCATCCGTCATTAATAATTTATGATGAAAAACTGCGTTTAGGATGATGGCATCCATCATTAATAAGTTATGCCAAAAATGCGTTTAGGATGATGGCATCCATCATTAATAAGTTATTGGCAAAAAATGCGTTTAGGATAATGGCATTTATCATTAAATAAGTATTGCAAGTTTTATAAGTTGAATGTCCCAAAAGTTAAATAACATATTTAGAATTTTGTAATCGAAAAAAATGAGAAAAAAGGCAGGAAAACTTTATCAATAAAAAAATTACATAATATAAATTTTTATACCGTAACAATAAACCAAAAAAAAAAAAGTATGTAATAAAATTAAAAAAGAGTAGTAAATCAAAAGAAAACACTTTAAAATAGTAAGTATTTAAGGGACACTTACACTCAATTTTCAGATCCAAAACATAGGGAGAAATATTTTAAAGGAGTTAAATGTCAAAAAAAAACTATTAAATATATAATAATTTTTTTATTAACACGTCTTTAAAACTTTTAATAAGGCAACTCCTGATTTCATATATATTTTTTAGGTAACTACAAATTTAAAAGGTTTTAAACAAAATGTTTACAGCTCCTAACAGTCTCACTTGAATAACCCGCCTTCTTGACTAGCCATCACCAATTAATTACACAACACACACTAATTAGGTAATGAATGCACTTAATTATGTCTACTAAAAACTCTTTTCTTTAAAAAGAAACTAAAAAGCTAGAAAACTACGTAGAAACCCATTGCACAAAGCAGCCAAACAAAAGCAAGGTTGCCTCATCTGTCAAATTGTCAAATCTTGTATTATCGGCTAAGCGGGAAATTTGAATTTATCACCTTCGGTCGAAATCGTCAGAAATTAGCCCAGCTAATTTTACCATCATTTTATTTTTATTCTCTCAAAAATACATAATAAACATTTTGTTTGCCTGCAACAAAAGGCATGCTTTATTTAATCAGGATTGGTATGCCGCCATTTTTGTATGCTTGCCGGCAATTCGCCTGCATGTAAAATTTATTGGCAATTGAGTGTTTATTTAGGGTTAACTTTTAATGCGTATATAGATGTTGGCATAATATTGCCACCAATTACCAATGCTTTACCATCAATGCCAATATGAAAATGTATACTGCCGGCAAATAGTGTTTGCTGGGATTGATGATATTTGCTATTAAATACGTACAATGGGATTGTTACTCTACTATGGAATTATCACCTATCGATTTGAAAGTAATTCTATTTCTCTTATGGACATTTTTTCACAATGTTTTCGAAATTATTCTCGATATGTGCAAAACAGCTTTTCAAACGATTATTTCTAAGTCCGTATCTGTTTTTCCGCATTTATAAGCTCTTATATAGAAAGTAAAACATAATCAGATCGCCTTTCTGATTTAAATGCAAAATACCAAGTCATAAACAAGCTTCAGCGGCCCTAAAAACAATAAACTATTAGTCTAAAATCGTAAAGTTCAGGCGATTTTACAAATGCAAGATAAACTACCGAAAGCGAATGAAGGAAGCTCTTAAAACGGGGATAATGGCGCCTCAACATTCGAAATGATAAAAGGAAATTTGTATAAGAGCGTTTTGAAACAATGTTTACTGTTACTATTAGTATTGTGGTATCGTGAAATAGAGGCAATGCGTGTGAAGAAGCACTTTTAGATAGGCACGCATAAAAATGAAAATTGTTAATATAGGATATGGCAGTAACAGTAAAAAGCCTTTTTATCTTTTACCATCAACTCCATGTATATAAATAGTTGGTTTTTCTATTTTGGTTGAGTATTATGATTGGGGCATAATATTTATGTTTTGTCATTGATTTTAAAAAAATTACAAGCAGAAAGTCCAGCTTTACTTTAATGAGTAGTAAGTATATAATCCATAAAATAATTTTTGTTTAGTCTCACTCTCTCTATTTTTTTTTCTTGGTTTTGGTCCCTTCAGTTCCAATCCACCACTCTCCCCCTTCCGGACTATGCTTTCAGGGCTTCGTCGGCGGAAAATCTGGATAATTGAGCTCGTTGCTCCCAGAAATTCCAAAAGAATTCTACAATCGATGCAATGCATAAATTGTCGGCTGTCAAACCAAGACCTGCTACTGGTATTACGTATAACCTTCACTTTCACTAATGACAGTTCCCATGGCACGCCCATCTATTTCCCGCCATTTGAGAAATACCTCGTGTTCACCACCAAACAGGATACCATCAGCTTATAGGAATCTTCGCTCACAGCGCTTAGATCCAGAAGAAACATGCCGTAAATCTTTCCTTGATCCCCGAAAGTAAAAATCGTTCGTACGACACCTCTAACCGCCACTACGGGAAGAACTTTGTAGTCCTCTGCGCACGTCCGCACTGTCCGGAGGTCAAACAAAGAGTCCTTTTGTTTAGTCACAGCCTACAAAGACCTATGCCTAAGTAACAAAGTAAAGTTCTTTGCACGATCTAAGAATAAAGCCATAAAAGTATTAGCCGTGACAGAGCCGTATTTATTTTGTTGTTGGCGAATAATAAATTATTACCTGAAAACTCTGTAAGACTTTTGGGTCATTTTTATTACTTTTTTATTGCAATGTGATATTTGCGGGTACTCAAAAATACGAGGCAATAATGGCAAATTTATACCTGATGTAGTACTAATATATAGTGCATTCAAATTTAAACGAGCCACCTTCTATAATTTGGTTATTTGTACATTTTATAAAAAATTCTGAAACACGTAAATTTTTATTTTTAAGGAGGCACATTTTTGTGTCAAAATTTACTCATTCAAGGTTATCCTCTCCCCCACCAACACAAACGTCAAAAAGTTTAAATGGGAAAAGGCAGAGCTTCTGACGAGTACTTTATAACCCTAGAATATAAAGTCAATATCTTTACCTACTACAAAATGGCGGTACTTTAAAAATTACCAAAATACCTGATTGGTATGGCTATATTTCCGAAACCTCATAAAGTAAGATGTACATAATGTTGTGTTTTCTTAATGCTCTTTTAAAGATCTTTTTATTGATAGGATAATATACCGGCTGTTGCTCCGTCGAGCGGGACATAGGGAATCCCATGTAAATTTTGAAGTGGTCCAATATTGGCTCCCCTAATTATTTTAGAAGAAAATATTATTAGGATTTTTTAAAGAGCACGAAAAGTTGTACCCAGTGTACAAATTTCAGCTCTTCTCAGTCCGCCAGCTAAGAGATAAATGCTAAAATAAGTTACGAATCTCCTATCTTCTTACCCGCCTTGTATTATTAGAAGTTTATAATAAAATACTAGAAAAATTATTTAACCTCTTACTCTCAAGTTGTCAGATCAATGTCACATCATTCTTAAATAATGAACTACTTAAATCAAGAAAAATCACTATTATTAAAATGGTTTTACCAGGGAAATAGTTATCGAAGAGTAGCGGACATGTTTGCAGCCTATTTTCCCAATAGGCCAATACCAAGTAAATCGACAATAGAACGGACGATAAAAAATTGAAACTACAGGCACAGTAATCAATAATTGCAAATGTGAAGAAAATCGACGTGATCTTTCGCCAAACGATTTTTTTCTATGGGGACATTTAAAAACTAAGCTACCAATAAAAAATATGAAAATTTAGTCCAGCTAAGGAATGCTATTTCCGCTGAATGTGCCAGAATATCGATGTACCAACTAGCCAACGTAAGAAATGAGTTTTATAATCGTTTGGGTTATTGTCTGGCAGTTAATGGAGGAATATTTGAGCATTTGATTAAATCCTGATATTTTCGTCATAAATTGATTTCTAAATGTAGAAAAATTTGTTTTATTGTCTTGCGTAACTGTGAGTGCATGTGTTGGAATTAGCTGTAAACTAAAATGAAATGCGAGGATTCTTTTGAAATTCCCGTATAAAATTGTTCAGTTTTGGAAATGACATTATAAATTAATGATCTGAATTGTCACTGATAAATCGATATGGTGTTTTTATTGTTGATTTCTAGAGTACAGGGTGCATAATGAGATACTACGTTGCAGAAGTATTAAGCAGTTTACTCTTTACTGGTTGGTTGAAAAATGCTCAAATTTTTATTTTGGGTGGAACTTACTGTGCTCTTCAATAAATCCTAATAGCATTTTTTTCTAAAATAATTAGGGAGCCAATATTTGACTACTTCAAAATTTACATGGGATTCCTTATGTCCCGCTCGACGGAGCAACACCCGGTAGAACATTTTTTGCTAAGAATTAATTTTTTAATGGATTTCTGTAGTTAAAATGTAATAAAAAGTTGTCACCCCCTAAGGGGTGTGGCATCCACCCCTTTTTGGTGCCCTTCGGTTCGATATAGGTTTTGATCCTTGGGCTATTCCCTACCTTCTGTTAAAATTTCAAGTCGTCAATCCATGTAGGACCAAAGAATTGCCAGGTTTTACCTTTTTAAGAGCTTTATTTCCTGTACTAAAAAACGACTTTTATATTTGCGGGATACAAACTCATTAAAAATCGTCTCAACAAGCAACATTGCACCGTCTGAAAACAGAAAATACAATTCCAAGGGTCCAATACAAATACCTTTAATTTATCTTTCATTGAATTTACTTGGTAATTTGTTTCGTGAAACAGACAGCTCATTGCTCCTATAACGAAAGTCAGGCCAAAATGTGGTGAATCGATGTAATCAATTGAATATATATCGATGTCTCGAGTCTATAAATTACCAGCGCCTTGTAAAATAAAAAGCCAAATTTATTGCTTTAATGTACTGATTTCCCAAAGAATTAAACCTATATATTTTCTTTGAAATAAAAAAATGTACAAATAAGGCACTTTCTAATAAAGTAATTCTATTAAAACTCTCCTTCACGTTAAGCGAAAAAATTACTTAGCAAGTTTCATAAATCAATGTAAATAAAACCTTATTTTTTTTTATAAAAAGTTTTTTATTTAAATTAAATCATACTATAAAGTTGGTAGAATAGGGATATAAATCTGTCATTTACTCAAAATATTCGCACAAAATTTTCTTTACAAATTACCTTGTACAATTTTATTGTAAACTTTAGAGGGCACCACCTGCAGTATCATGCAGGCATTTAAAGCAAAATGACTTTTTGAGCCACCCTGTAACTTTTAGATATATTTTTTTAATAGCTATTTATGTATCAAGGGCGTTACTAGGACTATAATGCCCTGAAGGTCGAAATAGCCCGAGGGCCTCTGGTCCGAGGGCTAGATTTCGACCTGATGGGCATTATAGTCCAGTAAAGCCCGTGGTGCATACAATGCTTTATGTTTTACCCAAAAAGAGTTTTTCAATGACTAATTACATTATTTATTCGCAATATAAAAAATAAGTTGCACCTGTACCTGTATACGTAAGTAGATAATGACTGGTGTTAAGTTTGACTTTGATGTTTCTATCAGTTAGTCAGTTGGCATTTTTATTTAACGATTTGCTCAAAATGGAAGAAATTCCACAAAATATAAGAGAAAATGCCATAAAAGCGACCGAAAATCTTTTGCCAGTTAAATCAAGGCAACAGTATGATCGGGAGTATGGCATATTTGGTATTTAGAAAGATGCGAACGCAATTCTTCAAATAACCGAAACCGTTTTAATGGCATATTTTCAGGAACTGGTAAGTTATTGATTTTATTTTAATACATATGTTTGTATAAACTTAATCTTTATTGTGACAGAAATAAAATTGGATAAGCAATAAAATTTCCATATTAGCGCATTAGGGCATTATAAGCGGGCATTATCATAATGCCCGCTTATAATGCCCTAGGTGTGATAGCAGGTATTATTGCTACCATAACATGTTCCGTTTCTAAGGTATTACAGATCAATAATAGATGGGTAAAACATAAAATATATTTTACCCTAAAATGGAATACCTATGGGCTAGAAGTTTTGTTTGAGCAGCAGTTTCTAAGATACCTTGATTATTTTAAAAATTCACCTTCTGTATAGCCAGGTCAACACAATACAGTGTGTTTCAGAAGAGGATGCTGATCTTTAAAAGTGTAAATCTATAGGTGATACCAAAATGAAAAGTTTTAATTAAGCTATGTCCTAGGTGTCTTAACTTTTAGGTTATAAAGTGATAATGATTTTTTTAATTTATCACCATATATCCCAAAAGTTTAGCCATTTAGTAGTAGTAAGTACTGCTTAGTTTGAATTACCGATAATTAAAATTTGTTGGAAAAAAACATGAAAGATGTGGTTGCTGCTAGGGTGTATAAAACGACATATGTTAGGGGTGTTTAAAATGACATACTATATCATTTTATCAACCTGCTCTTCTTTCTGATTACTTAGTAAAATTACAATATTTATTTCTGTATTTTACTGATACCACAGACAAAATCCTACAGATTGAAAATGAAACAGAAAATAAAGCTAAGAGAGAGAGAGAAAAGAAAACACTGCTTCAGGATCTAAAGTTAATTTAGATGAATCTAATAGTTACGAAAGTGAAGAAACCAAAAAACAAGTGACATCCAAGAAATTTCGCCACTGCCAAAAGCCTAAAGTGAAAGAGATTGGAGTCAATTTTGCACTATGGCATTAGCAGTTATTATTTCTATCGGTTATACTCCCTCCCGGCTAATTAAGGTTTTATAAAATTATTTTTTCTTACTTACCTTTTTTCAAATAAATGCCTATCAATGTTCCCTACTGTGAATATTTTAAAATAATAAAGCAAGAATATGTAAACAATTTATCTAAACTAAAAATTCAATAACCAATAATCAAGGGCACATAGGTTGGACAGTAAACACATGGCTAGAACTAAATTATACATAAATTTATAACTATATTATCTATACGTAATTACATTTTTATCTAAATCTAATTTGGTTTCTCTATCAGGGTCATCGTTGAGATTAATTACAATACGATTTATGTTGTTTTGTACAGAAATGTAAGAGTCCTCAATTTTTATAATGTGCTGTACTGAATTTTTCCAGCTCTCAACTGGTATATTAGTAATTACATTTTTTATCAAATTTATAACACTGGGACTTAAAGTAGGTGTAACATTTTCTGCTTAAATCTTTGATTTTACTTGGTTCAACAAATGTTCTATGGGGGTTAAACATACAGTGATACGGAGGAAGACGTAAGACAGTATGCCCAGCCTGTTCAGCCAAATTGTCTACATACTATTGTTTTTAATTGCAGACTAATTTAGGACTTCCAAAAGTTGTGCTTTTTTGTAACTGAATTCAAAATAAATATCATTTTCTAACAAATATTCCTGGATTTCAGTTTTTGGACTTGATGAAGCTGGTGCTATGTGTAGCAGACGGCTGTGGTAGCTTGCGTTATCCATGACAATAACACTGTTGTTTGAAATATTTTTAAAAGATAATTTTAAAACCAGTTTTCAAAAAGTTCTGCGCATGTATCCTCGTGATAATCCAATCTAGAATCCTTAATATTCTTTGCAGACAACAGCAAGCAGTTTGGGGCAAATCCGTCTTCTGAACCAGCGTGTATTATGGTAATGTGTTTGCCTTTATTTGAAGGTGCTTTCGTCTGACAGTTTTGACTGGAATCCACCCATCCTTTGGATAATGTGTTGTTTGTATCGAACCATGTTTCATCAAGGTAAATTATGGATCTGTTTTCTAACCTTTATCTTTTAATTTCTTGAAGGTAATTAAATCTCCAAGTGCGTAATCTGTGCGATTTCATTAATACTTGTCTTTTGTCTATTTTGCGATATTTAAATCCCATTTTACAAATTACAACCTGTTTTGCATCTAATGACAAATGATTTCGACGCGACATACTTATATGTATTCCCGTAAAACAACTTTTTGAAACGCACAGAAAAAACGGTTATTCAACACTACAACTAAAATATTAGCAGAAGTATTTATATAAATGGTCAAAACTCAAGAGTTATTTATACCTGGCCCACCCCTGTCATTATGAGATCCATAGGTTTGCCCAATAACAATAGGTCACAAATCATTAAAGGTTTATTGGGGTATTTGCCCGTCAAAAGCCAAAGCGATATACTTTGAGATACACTATACACGGAGTCCCGCTGCTGACGACTTTTTTATTCTGTGGACCTGTGTAATTAAAATAATTATATTTTTCGCATATCCTAATACGTATATAACATAATATTAATTTCCATTAATACGTTCATTAGTATTATGGTCCATGAATATTATTTACCTGGAAATAATGCCATATAAGCCTCAATAGCATTAATAGGGCATCTGGCGGTGAGCGGCATATTGTGTTGCGTCCAGAGAGGAATATTATGTGTTAATATTAATAATTATTAATCACCAAATTATATCCTTAAATGGATATTGCATTTCTGGTTGATCGCATTCGACATAGTTATTGGGAATTAGCTGCTGATTGTATTCGTATTAATTACGTCCTATTGTTATAAAAAATTAATGTGTTAATTATAATATATTAAAAAGCATCTGCTACATATATGTAGATTTTTATAGTTAATTTGTTTTGTAAGAGTGTTATTTTAAACAAAATAATATTTGAGTTTTCTTTAAAATAAGAATATTTAATATACACTTTAAGAAAATTAAACTTTTTATATATAAGGGGAAGTCCGGGTAAAGTGAGTACCTTTAGGTGTTTGAGACTTTATCAAAGAAAGGTATAAGAGATAGCAACAAAATAAATATACAAATCAATCTTTATTAATCGCGTCTACATATTTTTCATACAATAGAACTATAGTACGCCCAAGCATGACAAACAAATAATATAGAAGATATCATCAAAGCACTTGCCTCGAAATATTGAAAATTATTTATCGAAAACACAATTTACCGTCGTCAAGACGATGCGCAACTCGGCCTCTCGCTTAAGTGTTTGCCGCTTATTGAGACATGATGGCCAAAAGTTTCTCTGACCGCGAAGTTCATGTCAAACACATAGTTTGGGCATAATGGGGACTATTCGATTTGCCCGAGGTGTTCACTTTACCCGGGTTTCCCTATAAAGAACTATTCTGCTCTCGCATAATATAATAAAAGCTAAGATTACTTTTAAAGGTATAAATTAATAAAAATTTAAAAGAAAATAATTATTTTTGTTTAATTTATATAAAAATATTCAAGGTCAAGGGCTTCCGGTTTAAAATTTAAAAATGTAAGAAACTTTTATTAAAACTGATTTACTAAAGGTAAAACTTTAACATTACTTATAAATTCACTATAAAGTATTTATTTAAGGGCTGAACATTCTTTACTGTTTTTATTTTATTATCTGGTTTCGATACCTAAAGTTGTATATTCTACCAGTAAATTAATTTAACAAAAAGTTATTTCATAGTCAGAACTTCAGTCAATCAGTTTTATTAAAAGCTTTTTACATTTTTAGTCACATCAATAGTAATTTTTGCTAAAAAGTTTACCACATTTTTGAGACGCGACCAAGGGCTCAGTTTACGTCTGGCAGTTTAGTCAGGAACTTATTTTATTGGATTATGTTAAAATAATTTCGACCGAAAGTCCTTGACCAAATTTTTAATCATTTGGCGAAATATCAGGAGACCTGGCTGGCCAATTTATAGTTATATATTCCATAACATTTCCATTAAAAGGATTGTCTAAATATTCCCAAACAGCCAGGGTATTATGTGCCGGGCAGCCATCCATTTGGTACCAAATTTCCTGATTTTCCCTGAATACATCATTTAAAGCGGGTATTATTAGTTCTTCGAATAGTTCCCAATAAAATTATGCATTCAAATTTTGATTTAAAACAAATGGTCCAATAATATGTTGTCAGAAAATTCCCGCCCAAACATTTACTTTCTGTTGATATTGCGTTCTCGTTTCGACAAATCTGTGTTGGGTTCATTGTTTTACGTAAATGTGCACTCATCAGTAAAACAAATATTTCTTAAAAGTTCCATGTTTGCCCTTTTTATCATGTCAAAACAAAATTCCTGCCGTCGTATTTCATCGTCATCCCACACATCTGCAGTTATATATCACTGTGCCTTTGGTATCAAATTTTTTGATAGTCCTATCGACTGTTGATTTTCCGGGTATCGGTCTACTCGGATACTGAGCAGCGAACATGTCTGACACCTTTTGGTAACTATTTCCTTGATAGTACCATTTAATCATCAATACTTTTTCTTCAGTAGTATAACTCATGGTTAATCTTTTGGCTCTACGATTTATTGATAATAATAAAGCACTAAATTTTAAAATGACAACGTTATGTCACGCTAACTGGTATTTTTATTGTTGTTCATAAATATGAGGCGACAATAATGTAACAATTTTTAAAAATATATTAGCATCTAACTAGCAAACGGGTTAACCGAAAAATCTAAAGTTTTTACCATGGACGTAGATTTGCATGCTCTTCAATAAACTTTTATCGAATTTTTCTATAAAATAATTAGGGGAGCCAATAATTGAACCCATTAAAAATTATATGGGATTTCCTATGTCCCGCCCGGTGATGCATCACCCGGTATATGATTCGATTACTCTCAAGAAGCCCTTTATTTGATACCAATATTGTAGGAGTGCATTAAAAATAACTAGTCCAACTTCTTGGGTGTTAAACCAGGTTGTATTCACATCATACATCTGATTATGAATTGTCATCCGATCTAAACGTGTATAATAATGCAATTTTTCCAGTAAAATCCATAACTTAAAAATAAAAAACCTAAACTAAATAATCGTCAGTTTTATTTTATTTTTTAAAAATCAATATATATTTCCTCAACGCTTTATAATATAACATATAACGATATATATAAAATTATCCTTTTGATGTCAGACGCATCAATTTAATATTTATTTAACATTATATCGCCGACTATATAACACATTTATTTTTATTTTCCAACTTCTTTTGATCTAATGGATAAAAACGACAGTGTGTGTATAAATATTGCAGGGAACAAAAAGTGGCGCAGTTTCCAAAGTGACAATAAACTATGGACAAACAAAATATAAACATCAAAAGGAGTTTTAATAGGCAAAGATAATTCATCTGAAATGCTGCATGCGTTCACTTTTAGAAAAAAGTTTTCAGCTTCGACGAGTTATGTTCTCGCGAAAAAATAATAAAAAGCCATATGAACGCAGTCGGCCGTGAGATTTTTAAATTTTTACTGTGCCTGCTGTCAAATTTTTTCCACTTATAATCTCCTCATATCTTATTTCAGACAACTTTATGTAAAAGTTGTTTGAGTTCCTTGACATTAAACGGAACATATGGGTTTTAAAAAGCCGGGAATCGAGTAATAGAAAACATCTTTTGGATAAGCGTTTGGATTTTTTGAGATTTTAATGCAGAAGGAATTGTTTTATTAGAGACATTTTGCACCTCTTAAAATAACAGACGTTTTTTGGCCTCCTTATGGTTATCGTTATTAAACATAACGATTACGGCAGCAGTTTTAGATAAGAAATATATCTTGCGTCTGCGCTTTCGACACATAACCTTATTTTTGCCTGTGGTTCACCGATTTTAAAGTTAACGAAAAATCAGTATTTACTTTTATTCTTCATAAGATATAAATTGATATTTAAATATATGCAAACCCTTTGGTTGATTTCGTTTTTTAAAGTAGATGCAAACAATACAGTATAAGCAAAACACAAAAAGTAAGGTTAGGTTTGGTAGTAAAATAAAAAGCAAGTGTGCCAGATTGTAACATCCAAATTAATTACTTATTTAGAATATCCGTAAAGTGCAAGTCCGTTTTAATTTCTAAACACTATTTGATTTTAATTACTGCTATAGATTTTTCGCTAATGAGAGCCAATGTATAAATGATATTTTAAATAATACGGCATTAAAATTTTAACCTTTTAAATAATTGATATTAAAATTTCTACAATCCGGCAACCACGCAGTTTAACAATAACGATAACGATAACTATAAGCTCTTCGGTATTCATCCGTAATTAAAGGAGTCTGGTATGGTTAATAACGATAACGGATCATGTTTGCGTTACTGCGCAGTCTCAGAATAACGTTAACCACAACGGAATTGCAAAATAAGGGGTGCAAAATGTCTCTATTACCACCGTTAAAAACTGCTGTATTTCTAATTGTTATCATGAAGGTAAAGTACTTCGTTTTAATACGATATGTAAATTGAAGATATGTTCTGAAGTTTGGCGGATTAATTTAATGGATGGTAATTAGTTGGGTACTCGCCAAAAATGATATAATGATACTTAAATTTTAACTCGAATCACCCAATAATGGTTAAAAAGGGAGTTGTAAAAGTCTATTTGATAGAATTAAAGTCATTTGTTCAAATCAAAATATAAATATTGAAAAAGATTATTTAAAAAATATTTTAATTCAAAATAATTGTTCTCTTAATTTTATAAATAATTGTTTCCTTAAATTTGAAACTCCAGTTATAAGACAAAATCAAAATAGACCTATTACAAATTTATTTTTACCATACATTCCTGGACTATCAAATAAAATTCAACGAATAGCACATAAATTTAATATTCGCACAATCTTTAAAACACAAAACACTATTAGATCTCAATTAACAAAAACAAAACCATACAACTTAAATGAAAATACAAAAAATGTCATTTCTAAAATACCTTGCGAATGCAATAAGTTTTATATAGGTGAAACTTGTAGACCATTAGCCAAACACAGATCATTAAAAACACGGAATTTCATAAAACAAAAATCTGCCAACACGCATTTGATAACAATCATAGAATAAACTGGGATGCTTCGAGCATTTTAGCAAAGGAAATTTGTTCTAAAAAACGTAAAATCAAAGAAAGTGCGTATATATTATTAAATAAAGATAATTGTGTAGCATCAATTTCAGTTAATTTAAATAACACTTGGTTGCCTTTGCTTGATACTGAAGTATCTTCAGGAAGACTAAAAATTAACTAACTATTCACCTTTTTAACACGCTTTTATTAACTTGGGTTGTAACTATCTATCCATCTTTCTATCCATCTATGAATGTAACGGAATCTTTGAGCCTAATTTTAACCAACTTCCAGCTATTCGATTTCTTTGAAACTTTGCACACGTATTAAGGACCCATGACAATGCAATAATCTGCAAACAGTATCCCGTTATCCTGGTTTGGATCGCCAGGAAAAAAAAATCCATTATATTTTTATAACCACTGCTTGATACCACCAAGTGTCATCTGTCACCTGTACGTCCCAGTGGTACCAACCACCGGCCATTTCAAGAGTTCGATCTGAATCGATTTTACTCAAATTTTATATTAGGTTATTTTCAGAAAGTCCATCTGAAAACTTTGCTACTTTTGACAAAATGGCGAAAAATTTTTAGTGGGTTGCCATCTGTTGGCAACATTCCAAACTTTTATACATACATAAATGCATATCGAACTAAAAAATGAAAAATAAATAATAGTTTAAAAAAACTAAAAAAACACGCTTTTATATGCAACCGAACTAAAAATTAGAAAATAATTTTTTATTAAAAAAATATTGTCACTTCATAGTAAAAAGCGTGGGGTGCCTAATATATTAAATGTTATAATTATTATATTTGCCAATATCTATGATGGAAAAGTTATGAAAAAATAGTAAAATGCACCCCACGCTTTTTACTATGAAGTGACAATATTTTTTTAATGAAAAATTATTTTCTAATTTTTAGTTCGGTTGCATATAAAAGCGTGTTTTTTAGTTTTTTTAAACTATTATTTATTTGTAATATAAACAATAAATACACCAGCAACCAGTTATCTAT
Organism: Listronotus bonariensis; assembly: GCA_014170235.1. NCBI lineage: Eukaryota > Metazoa > Arthropoda > Insecta > Coleoptera > Curculionidae > Listronotus > Listronotus bonariensis. The sequence continues at coordinate 62,086 of JACEGR010002258.1, read as the reverse complement.
GTCACTATGACACTATAACCAAACAAACATATTTGACATTTAATGTCAAAGACGTTTCAGAATCTCCTAAAAAACATAAAAATTTTAAAATTTAAAACCTAATAATAGTAAATTTTTATTTTTTATTATTTGTATTCAATTTATCTTGACAACGGTGGCAGATTTGCCACCAAAACGTCGATTTTAAAGTATATTTTTACTTGTTTTATTTTTTTTTTTTTGGTTTTTTAGTACTTTTAATTTCATTTTTGGCGAGTACCCAACTAATTACCATCCATTACGATATGTAAAGTCATGATCCAAAGAAGTTACTATTTTTAACAATTCGAAGCTCTTTTTCCCACTCTGTTTCAATGCCTACTAGAAATTATCATAATATGAGTTTTTACAATGTAAGCCCAATCAGCAATCTGACATCTTATTGACGTCTCTTTTTAGTCATTTTTTGTCAAATTTGTTCAGCAGAGACGTCATAAGATCACGACAAAATGGCGTTAAATTGACCTCCCTAAGTCACAGACAAAAGACGTCCCGTTAATGACGTCTTTAAGATAACAAAAAATTGACGCATATACTTTTTTTCAATAGCTATATTGATATGATACTTTATTTGAAAATTGAAATAGGAAAAAACTTCTTACTGCTTGCAATTTCCTTGCAAGCAAGTAATGCAAGATGCAAGATCGCATCCCTCGGGACACTGACCAACCTGAGATGTAAATTTTCACACTAGCCGAAGATATTTCTTTCAAAGCTAAGTGAGATCACCTACCGCAGACCGGTCTCGAACTATATTGGTCTCATCGTTACGGTGTAGGCGATAAAAAGCGAAGATGTTGAATAAACGTAGTAGTTTATTGTCCATTACGCCATCTATCGGTAAAGTTTTTCCTATTTCAATTTTGTAAAATTATAAGTCTTATTGTTTTGTCATATCATATTTCGGAGGGATTTTGACACTAATCATATAATGTCACAAAATTATTCTGACGGGTTTTCTAAACATGACGTCATTAGATTTTTATAAGCTAGTATGACGAAAAAATTACGTCGAAAGGACGTCACTTCAACGACGTCAATTAAATGACGTAAAAATGACGTCATAATTTTGGTCTGATGACGTCCTATTACCAAAAATAACCAAAAAATGACTTAAAAATGACGTCGTAATGACGTCAGCTTGCTGCTTGGGAGGACCTACAACCCTATCTCGCACAACAGCTCCGCCTAGATTTGTATAGAACGACCTTCAACCGTACATATCTGCTCGTCAGAGCGAACGCCGTCGTGAACCAATTCTTTTAATGTTAATTTACCGACAAGCTGTGAATCGGGGCTAACCTTGAGCTCCGACACTTATCTGGTCCGCGACGTCCAGATAAGTACAGCAGCGTACAGACGGATATAATGTGACGTCCGTCGCGATCAACCCAAGTATCGTTTTTTTGCGCGAACACAAGGGCGTTCTATGTAGGTTCGCAGTATCCGTTTGGACGTGGTAAAGTGATAAATAGCTAAACTTGTTTGTTGTTTTTTTGTTCTACCAAGCAATATGGTAAAATAAAGAAGATCCTGCTCTATAACTTCGTTGGTCTAAACGTTCGTTTCAAAAGCAAATAATACTATTTGCAGCGAAGGTTGCAGCAACAACATTTAGACCCTTTGTTGCATGCATGTTTCGTTGCACGTTGCATTACACATGTCTCTATGCGAGTTACAGTTGCAGGTCGGTTGGTGGTTCGCGACGAGGTACGGTTGCAGTTCGTAGTTTAAATCTGGATGCACCTTAAAGGTCTGGCGACACATAACCGCACCAAGGTCGCACCGAACCTGAATTCACAATGATAGAGGAAAGTGGGTGTAAGGTAGATTAATTCTGACAAATTTAAAAACACTTCTTATGTCCTCAAAAATATAAAAAACATTTTTGTCAAGTGTGAGTCTATTATTTTATGTAGCTATGTAATATCTTCTTGTCTAAATAAATTAGATTTTCCTACTTATCTCTGTTCCTTTTTATTCAAACTTTGGATATAGTATAAGTTAAAACTATGTTACTTTATGTGTGAAGGTTTATTTTACCATCAGGTGTATTTAAAACCGAATTAGCGTTAGTAACCAGAACTAACCAGACTCATATTACTGCAACTTTATTAAATACAAAACTTTTTGCACCGCTTTTTTCTACATTTTACCAGCGAGATTACCGGCTCGTTGCGGTTATGTGTGGCCACACCTTAATAGTAAACAGTCAGGAGATGTCGAAAATTATTAGAAATAATAAGTAGGGATAACTTTTGAAAAAATATAAATTTTAAAATTTATAAGATGTGTGGCGAGCAGTGATGCAGAGGCTAACGTGTCAGTCTCTCACCGCAGCGATCCGAGTTCGAATCTCGGTGTCGGACATCGGATTTTTCATTGCTCGTCACCTCACAGTTGGCAATGGCAAACCACTGTGTAGTATTCTGCCATTCCTATGTAGTAGTTATTTAAAAATAATAACGTCCATGGTGGTGTCTAATGCTGCTGTGAAATGCAAAACTGCATGTTTCAGTGCTTGGATAACGTTAACGGAACACGACAATAATAAGTTAAACATTCAGTAACCCGGCACTCACGGTTCACTGGTATTTAAGCTGAATTTACACGGTGCCAGTAACTTGAACAAGTACTAAAGCCAGTAACTAAATTATTTCTCATTTCGTTCAAGTGACTGTCTACACCTGTTGTGTTTTGGGATAGTATTCAGATTAGTTGAGTACAAAATGGCAGCGAGTACAATCGTTAAATTATCTGTACAAAAATGCGTTTTGAGTTTATGTGGAGATTTAGCTAGTATTTTATCAGAAGAAATTGAAAAGGAAAGACGTTGCTGGGTTCGACAATGGATATCTCGTCGAGAAACACACGGTGCGTCTTCCACGTTATTAGTTGAACTGGCTAAGGAAGATCCAGAAGAATATCGAAACTGTATGCGGATGACAAAATTACAATTTAGTGAATTGCTTTCCAAAAATAGAACCATTGATTTCTAAACAAGACACTTTGATGAGACCTGCTATTCCAGCGCGAATTAAATTGGAAATAACACTATCATATCTGGCAACAGGAAACAGTTACAGAAGTTTACAGAGACTTTTTCGTGTATCAAGGCCTGCAATCTCCAAATTTGTACCCGAAGTCTGCGAAGCTATTTACAAAGTTCTTGAAAAACATATCAAGGTAATATTTAAACGTTTTACTCAAAATATTATAAAAACATACAAGTTACAACAAAACCATATTATTATAACAACTTAATTTATTTTCTATTAAACTAAATAATACATTTTTATTAAAACTAAATAAAAAAAATCTTTATTTTTTGATAAAATTATCAGAAAATAATAATTTTTGTTTCCTATAATATTTTGGGTTAATAAAAAACTAGATAAGTTTAACAATTAATTAATATCAATGCTGTTTAGAAGTTTGAAAGTGCGTTCCCAAGTGCCTCACTTAAAATATCATTCTGATTGTTAGTCCCAGAGCTATTGAAATCTGTACGCGATTCCATATTATGTTCTGATGGCACATCTGAATTATATGTAGGTGACTGAAGTGACGAATAAGTATTATAGTCGTCAGGGGATGGCATAGGTGTCGCAATGTACCTTGAAGTATTAAAGATGATATTGTCTTTCTCTTGTAAATCTTGTACTTTAAATGATGTAAGCACTGCTTGTATTTGTTCTTGCGCCCTAATCGCTGATATAGGCTTTAATCCCATTAGCTGAGCCGCAACACTACGTCCAAAAACGATGTATTCATTTTCTGTTACAGGCTCTTTGCTTGCTATGTCGCTTATTTTTTTAATTCCTGTACCATAGTCGAAACTTCTCTTAGTTTGGAAGATGTCTGTTTTACTCTTTTTTGTGGCGGCGGTTTGGATGTGCTTGGTGTTTCGACGACTTGTGTGTCATTTTCTTCATCGACTTGTGTATGATTCCCTTCGGTCATTTTTTCAGAATGAACCTGAAAATCAAATTTATACAAATCTATAATTATTTTATATTACATTGGCACAAACGCTTTGACTGCTTTTATTTTTATTATTTTGTTTTCAGATGCCAAATTCGGAAGAAGAATGGAGACATATAGAACAGGGTTTTCGTCAACGATGGAACTTTCCAAGATGTTATGGTGCTATAGATGGAAAGCACGTTGTTATTCGTGCACCAAGTCATTGTGGAAGTGAATTTTTTAATTATAAAGGCACAAACAGCATCATTTTATTAGCAGTCGTTGATCATGATTACTGTTTTCGATACATTAATGTTGGATCGGCCGGAAGACAGTCAGATGGGGGGTTTTTCAACAATCTTCTTTGTCAGAAGCATTAGAGCATGGTTTAATACCAGACGATGGGTGCCTGGTTGGAGATGATGCGTTCCCATTGAAATCATACTTATTAAAGCCATATAAGGGAACACTTACGAAGGAACAAAAAATTTTTAATTACCGTCTCTCGAGGGCAAGGCGGGTTGTAGAAAATTCGTTCGGAATAATGGTCAGCAGACAAGATTATTAAAGTATGTTGTACACTACATAACTGGCTTAGAATGACGTCAAGTACTTACTACACACCTAGGGGAAGTTTTGATGAAGAAGATTTGGAAAGTGGTAAAATAATACCAGGCGCTTGGCGACAAGATGTAAGAAAAATTTGTCTTCGATACGCTTCACCGGAAGTAACCATTCATCAAAAATGGCAAGAGAAAAAAGGGATACATTTTGTCAATATTTTATGGCTGAAGGAGCTGTACCCTGGCAAGAGCGTATGATATTTTAAGTGAATTATTAAAAATATAATTAAAAAATGCACTTTATAAAACTTTAAACTAGTAAAACATTAATAAAATACTTACGGTGTTTAAATTATCTTGGGTTGGTCTTTTATTGTCCTCCAAAACATTCAAAAATCTGTCCATTTCAAGAAACCATTTTATATTTGGCACGTAGATACTATCAATTTCAGCGCCTGATTTTTTTGAATCTCTAATATTTTCTTTTCTTGGGAGTACGTGGATCTCAATACTTTTATTTTATTTTTAATTTCGTTGGCCCCAAAACCTTCAATTCCCATATTCTCCTGGATACTTTTTAGGGCTGCATCCCTTGCTTGTTTATTTTTATACAAAACAATTTTCGAGTTCCATAGACACGGTTTATCGCGGTATTCTTGAACAAATTTTACGGTTGTCTCCTCACTCCAACGAGAAGACGCCGATGCCATTTCCACGTGCTCCAAAATTAAATTTACTAGACCTTACTAATACACTTTACTAAAACCAACTAAATTATTGTGTCTACACGCGTCCAGTATAGTTGAGCCAGCAGAAAAACGAGAGGGGGAAGCCACTTGCTCAAGTAAATAGAACCTGTTTCTATTCACTTGACTAAATCATTTACTAAATGGCTTACTTGCTCAAGTACTAAATTATAAGGTCTACACGATTCCATTAACTAAATTTTAGTTACTGGCTTTAGTACTTGTTCAAGTTACTGGCACCGAGTAAATTCAGCTTTAGGCATAAGCCTTCGTGAGATGTCATAAAGATAAAAAAAGTAAAATATTTAGTTAATAGATACCCTTGGCCTTACCTTACATTGTTCTTTCAATGGGCTATATTAATAAAAAAAAGCAAATGCTATTGCTTATAAGTACGTATAAGCTATTGCTTATTATAAAGAAATATAAAAGGATTTACTTCAAACGTATGAATCAAGTCAAGAAATTACTTGAAAATGGGCGAGTATTTACTTATAGGAAAGTGGTGCTGCTATTCAGTAGCTTCACTTTTCTATAAGTAAATACTTGCCTAAGTAAATGATTGACTTTATTTATACGTTTGAAGTAAATTCTTCTATATTTCTATATAATAAGCATTTACTTAAGTCCGTTTTACAGTCGGCAAGTTCTTTCTGCAACTTGCAAGAAACTTGTGGTAGGCATGCGCAGTACGCGAACAGCTGATTTTTGGCAGCGTATTCTGCAACTTTATTGCGACTTGCAACTTTACCAGTTGGACCGATTATTCTTGCAGTTGCAACTGCAAGTCTGAGAAAAATATGGTTGTTTTAGTGGTACCAACCCCACCCAAAGTTACTAGTTGAGTGACCACCACCTTCTTGCTTTTTTCTTGAATTTTCATCCCCCAGGAGGGTAGCGGCAGCAATAATGAGGCAAATTTTAGCCACAGCTATTCTAAATACCGGTCAATAGCTAGGTTAGATTCTAATTTTATTTTCACATTTTTGCGTTGGTATCTTGCCCTATTTTTGCAATATTAAAAAGCAAATTGCCGACTGTAAAACGAATCTGCAATAAACTTGCAGCAAGTTTATTGTTGAAAGAAAGTTGCTGCAACAAAATTGCAGAAAGAACTTGCCGACTGTAAAACGGACTTATAGACAAAAGCATTTGCTTCTATTTAGTTATATGGCCTAATATTTAAATTGTAATATTTTTTACCTATAACAAAAAGTATTTTTAAACCACTTAACAGTCAAAACATTTCCACCAATAATGTTCAACATTTTTTTGCGAAAAATAATTAATTATCCCCATTATGCACAAGTTAAGTAGTAAACCGGGATAAGATTGATGATATTAGGGTTTTATTATCTATTTATGACTTCAGACGTTCCATAATAAATCTCTTTTTTATTCAAATTCAATAAGAAAGCTAGTAAATGTTAATTTAGACCGATTTATTGCTTTATAGGCCATCAATAAACTGTTGATGTGGCTCCTACGAAAATCGAAAACCCGGCCGGGAGGGTCGCGGGTTTATATTGCATATGGGTAGTTCTAAAAAATTGAGTAGTTTTAGAGCAGATTTTGTTCAGAAAGTACATGATAAGCCAGATTATGTGGGCAATCTTCAGGATTCATAGAGACCAGAAATAAAAGAATATGACAAGTTTTCTACGTGGTTTTCTAGCTTTTTAGTTTATTTTTTAAAGAAAAAAGTTTTTTAAAAGACATATTTAAGTGTATTCATTACCTAATTAGTACGTGTTGTGTGATTAATTGGTCTAGTCAAGAAGACGGGTTATTTAAGTAGACTGTTAGGAGCTGTAAACATTTCGTTAAAAACCATTTAAATTTGTAGTTACCTAAAAAAATTATATGATATCAGTGAGTTGCCTTATTAAAGTTTTAAAAATGTCAATAAAAAAAATTATATATATTTAATAGTTTTTTTTTGGCATTTTACTCATTTAAAATATTTCTCCTCATGTTTTGGATCTGAAAATTGAGTGTAAGTGTCCATTAAATACTTACTATTATAAAGTGTTTTCTTTTGATTTACATTTTTTGTAATATTAATATATACTTTTAATTTTTTATGGTTTATTGTCACTGTATAAAAATTTATAACATGTAATTTTTTTAACGATAAGTTTTCTTGCCATTTTTTCGATTACAAAATTCTAAATATGTTATTTAACTTTTGGGACACTCAACTTATAAAACTTGCAATACTTATTTAATGATAAGTGCCATTATCCTAAACGCATTTTTTTATCATAACTTTATTAATGATGGATGCCATCACAGTATCTGTAACACGTGGCCCAATAACAGCCAATTGCCCACTTTCGCGTCTTTTTGTTATCTTTTTGCCAAAAACCTAACAATGATGGATGCCATCATCCTAAACGCATTTTTTCATCATAACTTATTAATGACGGATGCCGCGTCTTTTTAATACCTTTTTGCCAATGCCTTGCCATTAAAGAGTGTTGGCAATGCCAGTAAATTAAATGTACATGACCGGCAAAAATGTTATATGGGTTGTTTCCGTAAATATGGCAGCTTGTCAAAATTTTGATTTTTTTTCTTTTTAATTCATAATAATTAAATTACCTGTAAGAGCAAGCTACTTTATACTAAGGTATATGAAAAGGGTTAAACCATCTTCAAAATAGGATATCAATTAGTCTTTCTGGGGGAGGGGTACTTGTAATTCATTCTTTAATTTGGTGAATCACACCCTCGCCAGAAAGATTAATTATTAATATCTTATTTTAAAGATCATCTAACCTCTATCTTATCCCCTTACTTGAAAGCAGCTTGCTCTTACAGATAATTTAATAAAAAAATAAAATCAAAATTTTTATCAGCTGTCATATCAACGGAATCTATAGCCGAGACTTCAAATTTGGCAGTTGTAATTAAAGTCCAAAGACCTTTAAAATAAGATATCACTCCTCCCCTGTTTCCATTTAAGATTTTGGGGATATCTCACCCCTGCTAGAGGGTTGTTCAAAGAAACAATTGGTAAATGCCTTTACTAATTATGTTTTATGTGTACCAATATTTTAAGACCACTATAATTTAAAAAATAATAAATTTGGAATATTTTTGCATAGGTTACTTCAAATGTATATATGATTAAAATCCACCCCTGATTACTTTTGGGGTTTTAAACATGGAGGCCTGTCTGCGCAGGATAATCTGACCAAACTCTTCCCGCCAAGCGAAGTGGTTTTGCTCTCCTTGGTTTATTCTGCTCTGGCAGTATGCTAAGTTTTATAATTTTCTGAACAATTATTCTTACACCGGTAGGTACTACCTTAAATGCATAAAATAATAAACAATAGTTTAAAAAACTAAAAAACACGCTTTTATATGCAACCGAACTAAAAATTAGAAAATAATTTTTCATTAAAAAAATATTGTTACTTCATAGTAAAAAGCGTGGGGTGCTTAATATATTAAATGTTATAATTATTATATTTGCCAATATCTATGAGGGAAAAGTTATGAAAAAATTGTAAAATGCACACCACGCTTTTTACTATGAAGTGACAATATTTTTTTAATGAAAAATTATTTTCTAATTTTTAGTTAGGTTGCATATAAAAGCTTGTTTTTTTAGTCTTTTAAACTATTATTTATTTTTCATTTTTTAGTTCGATATGCATTTATGTATGTATCTATGTAAAAATGCTCCAGTTTATTCACTAAAAATTCCTTCGCCATTTTGTCAAGAGTAGCTAAACCTGAGAAAAGTTTTGGATGTTGCCAAAAGATGGCAACACAGGTGTTGTTTTTATAATATAATGGATTTTTTTTTCCTGGCGATCCAAACCAGGATAACGGGATACTGTTTGCAGATTATTGCATTGTCAAGGGTCCTTAATACGTGTGCAAATTTTCAAAGAAATCGAATAGCTGGAAGTTGGTAAAAATTAAGCTCAAAGATTCCGTTACATAGATAGATAGTGACAACCCAAGTTAATAAAAGCGTGTTAAAAAAAAGAGTTAAAACTGTTTACACACACTTTTAACAACACATTCCAATGTCGATTTGGGTTTAAAAAATAATAAAAAAAAATTATTTTTATTTTTAATGTTAAAAAGTGCGATTTTATGTTTTAAAACTAAATTAACACAACAAAATTATTTTTTAAACCAGCTATTAATTAGAGACAACTAATCAATCATATTTTCTAGAACTACCCTTCTATGAGAATCGAAAACTCGGCCAAGAGGGTCCTCGGATTTATGTTGCATACAGGCGTCAGCTGCGAAATGAGTAAACACTCGATATTTTTTATTTGCACGATCTCTCCCTTCTTCGCGAAACGAAATTTGATATAGAAAGAAGGCATAAAACGAAAACATAATCTCTTTTAATAAAAATCTCTTCGGGGATATTTGTTAATAAAGTTTTATATTTTTTAGCGAGGCTGTCTGTTTTCTTAAAAGGTTGCGAGTGAAACCCAATATTGTACGCTTTTAATATTTAATGAAAGTTATATGTTTCTATAATATATCAAGTTACATACCATCTTTTTTAATATTTCTTTAATTTCTTTACTTTTTGTATTTTCGATTTTAATTGGTTTCGTGTCAGGGATCAATGATTACGTCTTGCTGAAATTAAAGAACCTAATTAATACCAAATATAGTTTTTTATCTTTTTTCTATTACCTTTTAATCACACAGGCTGAAAATTAGGTAGGGTATGGCGGGGCTAGTTGAGCATAGAGGTAAGTTGGCAATCAAAATATCTCAAAAACTATTGACCGCACGCGAAAGCATTAAATAGCGCAAAGAAGGGGTTGCGCGAGGGGAACTGATTGTGCAACCACCAGTGGTGACGCGGCGATCGAGAAAAGTATCCGTGCGCATTGTTTATTTTGTGATTAAAAAGTAAAATAATTGCAAGCCGGAAAATTTTATCTGTAATAGTTAAATGTATTCCGTTCTCAATCAGGTAAGTGTTAATCTTAAGTAAATTTATTGGAGTTTTAATATGTATAAAGATTTTGAAAGCCAAGTTCACGAAAACCAAAAGGTTCTATCTTTATTAATATCTGACCCTTTGCTTATGAGTGGCCAGGTTTTGCAGAGCGGGGACACATTTAATCTTGTGGGCGTCAGATTTGAAAATAACCCTAACTGGCATAAACACATTGTATCTATAGCCACCGCGGCTTCAAAAAAGCTTGGATTTCTTTTCCGAGCCAAAAATATTTTTCCCCTTCCAATTTATACACTTTGTATGTGTTCCAAATTCGACCATCTCTGGATTATTATTCTCATGTCTGGAGAATGGCATCTCCTACAACCCTCAGCATTCTTGATGCCATTCAAAGAAGGGCTGTTCGTCTTATTAATGATCGTTTACTTACTCAAAGACTTCCTTCTCTTGCCCATCGTCGAGCTGTGGGAGAGATATCGCTCTTCTATAGATACTTTTACGGCTTCTGCTCCGACGAATTATCCAGTATAGTCCCTCCTCTTGCAGCTCCCAACAGAGAAACTCGTGGTGCCGCACGTATGCATCCCTATACGGTCCAATTGGACAGGCCCCGAACTTCCCATTTCGTTCGTTCTTTTATCCCTAGAGTTTCTAGACTGTGGAACCTACTGCCAGCGGAGGTCTTTCCTTCCCCCCAAATCTTCAATTCTTTAAGTCCCGTGTTAACAAAACTTTCTCTTACCCTGCTTAAGACACCCACGGTACGTTAGTATTTAGGCTTTCAGCCTTCGTGGATTGTCCAAAGATAAAAAAAGATTCCTCGCAGTTCCAACAACAATGGGACAACCTGTACATTGAAATACTGTTGATATCTCAAGAACCAGTAATATTTGAAGTGTAGTGTTTACAATTTTTTTTTATGTTAAATTTAATTAGGAGTCAAGATTTTTTAAAATATACAGGGTGTTCTATTAAAAATCTTATTTAAGAATAAAAACGTTGTTTTTGAGACACCATGTATGTTTACCAAACTGTTAAAAAATTGGTATGTCAAAAAAAAAATGTTTTTGTATTAGGTTTTTATTTGTACCTTGTACTGGAGGACATTATTTCGTCTATAAATAGATATGTACCCTGCGAGGGGGTGCTCACTCTAAAAAATTTGTACATTTATTTCGGGACTTCCCGGAAATCATAGAGATTTTTATGGATTTTTAGAGATTTCCCGAAATCAGTCAAGGATTTCGAATAAATTCCGGAAATCAATATGGATTTCGAAGGATTTCTTAAAATCAGTAGGGATTTCGGAGATTTTTTTAAATTAGTGGGGATTTCTGAGGATTTCCCGAAAAAATTAACGATTTCTAAGGATTTCCTGAAATAGTCACCGATTTTTCTGTGTTTCTACTCTGTCCAAAGTAACCATGGAAAATGTTTAATTAGCTAAGTACTTCACTAAGTAATTTTATAGTGGCATTTTTTAAAGAGGCTAAATCCAATATCTGCCTGGATACATGCATTATTCTGCTAGTATACCTAATGTTTTTACAAAACAAAAACACATTATACATTTACATACAATTTATATACTGCAAAAAAGGTAGAACAAAAAGTCTACCCGAAAAAAATGATCCTCACCTTTCAAAACATCTGTGTAACCTTTAAAGGGGGCACAATACTGTCCTGGGAGGGGGGCAACATGCTAACAAAAAGCCAATAATACCCTATTTGCGTTCCGATTTCCGACAAAAAGCCACTTCACACTTCTTCTGGGGAGGGGAGGGGCAATTGCCACCCCTCCCCTCTGTACGCCCCTGAATAAATCACACTTTATAAAATTATTCTTGAGGTGTTTTTCCAAAAGAATGAAATCAAGACATACATAAGACAAACTTTATTGTTTAAATTTACAAATACATTTTTAATTTTTTTTTGTGGTTTTAAAATTTTCTTCAATTGTAATTTTGTCATGACGTTTTAAGTAGAATGGATTATTTCCAACCAGGTTTATGGGTCCATAAAAATAAATCTTTTATTCACAATTTGGACGTCCTCGTTCTTTGGCCAGATATATTTGTCTAGTTTTACCTTAAGGAATTTTATTTTATAGTCTGAATCACTTACTGCTTCGACTACACTACCTATATACCAGTTTTTGTAGCAAACTGCATAATATTTGTCTGTATAAATTTTTATAGATCGGTTCGATTCTTCCTCCGATTGTTCACTTTCTGAGAAGTCCTCATTTTCGAATTCACTCTTAGAACTGATATCTGTTTCATCTTCTGTTTCACTTTCTGTTTCATCTCTTTTTCTTTTTTTTCTTTTCATATCGTTTTTGGTTGTTGTCTTGCTATTAGGAACATGCTTAGGCCTTAGCGATATTTTTGCAGCAGATAAGGATTTACATCTCAGTACTCTATCGTTGGAAAGATGTCCTTTCTTTGTAGAAAAACCAACATAGTGTAGATTTTTTCACTATTCTTTCCCTACCATTAACGACAATTTTTAAAACAGATTTATCTGTATTACTTTTAACTGTACAGTCTCTAATATTAAGATTTTTTAAGTCTTTAAAAATATACGACTCTTTCTGGATGGCATCCATGTCTTCTTCGTGAACTGTTGAGTGCAATGTGTCATTTTCTGAATGACCCGAATCTTCTTCTAAACACTGCTGATCACTAGGTTCGTCAAGATCCCATTCTTTGGTCATATCTGAGGTCGCATCAGGCAGAGAAACTGTTACTAAAGCTCTCCTTTCATTATCTTCTGATAGTTTAATGCCTAAGTCTTTTGCATCTATTATTGCCGCGTTCTTGGCATTTTCCAAAATACTTCTTATATCTTCGCAGTTTGGCAGTTTTAACTCTGAACTGTCAAATTCTACTGTATTTCTACCCATCCTTTTGCTTTTTCGTTTGGAAAAATAAATTTATTATCTGAAACCAAAATGCTTTAATTAAAATAATTGTTGAATTATGAGTAGGTATTTTCAGTGCAAAGTAACCACTTATAATACATTTTTTTAAGTCATTTTTTAATAATCTACAAATACATTAACTGCGAAATGAAAGTTCAGCTACAAATGTTGAATTTGTAAAACCGCTGTTAAAATATGTGAATGTCACTCGGAATGTCATTTAAATCTAAACAGACCACCAAGAAGACTACTCACATGACTCTTCCTTCGTGACTCAAAAACTCCAGATGATCACTCAAAAGTTCGAGACTATAAGAGTGTTACTCATGAATGATGTATATGAAAATTTGACGTACCTGTGTCGCTAACAATACGATTTATCGCCTGTATTCTGTCTCTCCTTTGAATTAAGTCCAACATATCGAAGCTTACTACAGTAGAGAAAGTAGATGTCATGGATCTAGTCTGTCTAAAGTATTTCTCGCATGGTTGGCTGCTACATAACCACGGCAAAGCTAATTCTGGATTTGATCGGCATTTTTCTATCAATAATATTAGTCCATGGGCATTTATTTCAATACATGTATATATGTTAGCTGTTAGCCAATTTTTAGCAAGAGTAAGGTTTGTTTCTTTGTTCTGTACTCCCTGATTTTTATTTTCTGTTTTCTTCTTATCTATTATTTCTTTAATCCAAGCTCGCCATAACCGAAGAAAGAAAGTGGAGTACCAAATTAAATAAACTCGTTTTTCCATTGGTATTGATTTATCTAAGAATGAGTCAATTACAAATCTAGTAATTGTAAGTAACTGACGTGTTGCTTTACTTTCCTTATGATTTAGTAGTAAATGAGTAACGCAAGGTGAAGATAGCTTGTCGATCGTATCGAAGTTCATTTTATCCTTATCTAAAATTATTGGTTAAAATATGGTAAATATAATACACCTTTATAAAAATAATATGTAACTCACCATCTAAATAAGTAGAATATAAGAAGTGCTGGTCTTTGGGATAATTTTTAATTAAATTTTCTAAATGTTCTTTCGATACATAATATTCTCCCATTTTTAAACAAATTTTTGGATTTAATAATCTTGTTTTTAGTTTAGTAGCTATATGTATAGTATCTTGAATGACAACAGGTGTTTCAATACAAAACTTTGCCTAAAATAATAATTAATTGTAGTTTTATTATTGTTATAAAATAATAAATTCAATAACGGTGCCTTAAAAATAAAAACGTTCTTTAAATAGCGAATTCATTTAATTAATTTAAACAAATTATAGGTTAAAACAATTGCCATTAATCTCAATTTTTGAAATTTAAATATATAATTTTTTTTTTTTTTGGGATTTCCTTGCCACAGCTGAATCTCAAAAACATAAGTTTTCTGTAGATGTCTGAATAAGGCTCTGATAAGGCTTTATAAATTTATATATAGGAATTGTATAAGAAATTTTGTTATTGTTGGTATGACTTATGGTTGTTTAGCATGCCAAGATTTAAAAGGTATATTATTTAAAGAAAATTTATTAAAAACTTCCGCCCCTCCCATATATCTTCTTTTAGAGCGGTATGCTAGGTGCTAAGACCATTACGGATACATTCACAGCGGCCATAGCATAGACGCATAAGAAATTTATGTTTAATTTTTCTTTTTTTTTTACTTTTGTATATTTGGAGCAATATCAACCATGCAATTGGCTGCATGGCGTCTATGTTATAGACGATATGCAATGTGTGTGTAATGGCCTTTACTCCCAAGCATACAAAAAGTTTTATGGATGGTTCACGAATAGGTTTAACAATATCTATAATTTTTACGTAAAATTATGGTTATGTTCTATTTAAAGATATATCTGAACCTGACCCTTAAGTTGTTACAATAACACATATAAAAATTAAATCATAAGAAAAAAATAATTACTTTAAAATATGGGTAATACTTATTCGTTTCACTATCTTCTGAATTGTTTTCTTCCTCTTTTTCTGAAGCATTTTTAGCACCATTTTCTGAGACATTTTTTACGCCATTTGCCTCAAAATTTTCTTCTCCATTTCCTAAAAGCGTTTCTTCAAAAACTTCCATTTTACTAGTAGTCAGTCCACTAATAACCTTCATTGCTTTAAGGCAGCGAGAATCACCATCAGACGAAAAGCCCATAATTTTAATACCTTGCTTTTTAGATTCTTGTGTTACATATTTCCAACGTGATAATACGTCATTATAACAAAAATTATTTTTACTTCCAAACATAGAGAGGCAGAGAGCAGGTGACCCATCAACAAGTGGTTGAGCCATATAAACATAGGCGTTATTCACGGGATCTTTGTCTTCGATAATATTTTTAATATCATCCACGGAATTCACGGTATTTTGTCCCATCAAAGGAAATCCAGTTTTTTTGGAAATAGTTAACGCAGGGCCTACAATCTGATTGGTAGCTGCATTGTAACGAAACCTTTTTACAATGGCTGTTTGATCTTCTGAAATAAAAACGTAATATGGGTACTTCCTATTTTGAAGGAAATCTTTTAATTCCCCATATGAAACTTCCCCTTCCTGGTACTTTCCAAAAGATCCCAAATATCTACCCAGTGTAGAAATGGTAGGTAATCCATTTGATAAATTTGCAGACAGAGTTTTATATGCTAGACGTCCTGCCGTTAGAAATAAATATAAACTTAGTTTTTTTAATGTTTCGGGAAATCGATTTCCTTGAGAATGTCCGATGTTTGAAATATCTTTTGTATTGTTTGCAGCTGCTGCCTTAAGCATTGCAAAAATGTTAAGGGCTCTTCACGGACTAGAACCTCATCATGAAGATTTTCTTTTATTATATTTATGGCTGTTGTAAATTGTCTTTTTATTTCTGGTTTTTCCATGATCTGACATTTTATATTTTCGCATATTTTGTAAAAGTCTGTAATTTTTTGTTGGTCCTCATCAAAGCTTAAAAACCTTGAAGTGATGGTCCTGTAATTTCTCGAGGGAGTCTTCATTGCAGAATTGCTTACCTCTTTACAGGTACCCTCTCTAGCAAAACTGCTCAAATAAAAATCCTGTTCCGAACCAGCGTCAGAAATTAATGGGTCGGCGTTATCTGAAAGTTCAATAGTGGATCCGTCATCGATTTCCACAGCTGAAGCTGTTGCCATATTTTCTTTATCACGGTCCCCTTTTAAATATGGCAGTATATTTCCAGAATGTTTTTTGCCAAGTTCTTTCTTAGCTTTAGGTCCTTTGAAATGGGTCTTAAAATGTCGATTTACGTTGGAAAGGACCCATTTTGATTTACCATTATCAGTTTGAATATAGGCTTTTGATTTAAATTCGCATTTTACACACTGAACATATGCGCATTCTTTGTCAAGTTCTACCTTAAGATTTTCCAAAAGAGGTAAAGTTTCGTCTTTAGCTTCTTTGGAAACGTTGTCCAAAAATTTTGATTGATAAAGCCTTGCAATGTTTTGAATATGTTTTATAACACGTTCTTTGTTGTTTAGATCTGTGACAGAATTAGAATCTGCAAGTTCTGGGGACGACTTGTGTAAATTACTTTGGAACTTAGTTTGTTTTTGTTGAGTTCTCGGTGGAGTTTTTAAATTTAATTTTCTTTTATTATTATCACTGGCCCTCGCACTGGCCTCAACATGACTTTTACACTTTTCTGCCAAAACATGTAACAATTTTTGATCTCCCTCAACAATATAAAAAAATGATGTGTCTCGGGAAAATATACCATAGAATTGTCGTTTCTCATGTTCATTTAAAAGATTTGGTAAAGTTGCTTTAGCAAATCCTTGGATCTTATTTAAGTCATCATTTTCAAATAAACTTAATGAATGATAATTAGTAAAACCTGTATAGGTTAATAAGTCTATCAAATATGAGGGAAATACATCATCCAGCTCGAATTCACTTAAAATTGCTAAAAGTTTTTTTTTGATTCCTCAAGTCTTTCCATTTTATCCTAAAAAAAATGTTAAACTAACAACCATTGCCGAATTTATTGTTCTTAATTTTTTTGTCTAATAGTCGAATACTTTATATATTTTTGTCATTTTTGGTCCTTTCTTGTTCGACTGAAGATTCCGCCTAAATAACCATTTTTATTAACAATACCCATCAAAGCTGCTAATGAAAACTGGCCAAAACGACCAAAACCTTACCAAAATTGATCAAATTAGACAAAAAATTTAAACCCTTTAACTTTATTTTTGGAAAGTTAATCAGCGCAAAATAAATTTAGTCAAATGTCAAGAAAAAATATAGAGTTTTTCGATAATAATAACAATATCAAGCCCGTTAATTTTAACATATCGTCACTTTAATTGTAAAACCACCTTCAAGAGGACAAATGGACCAAAAATTGTGTATTTTTTAAACGTCCTTTAAAGAAAACTGGTCGCATGGTCCAAAACTAATAAATACAAAATTTTACTCCGATTGACATATACAGGGCGAGTTATAACTAAAATTATAAAAAATGACCAAGAGTAAAATACATTTATTTAAAAATAGGGCAAAATTGTATAATTAAATGTTGTAGATATAGTAAATTTAAAGTTTAACAATTAAAGTCAGAAAAATAATTTTGTCATTTTTTTACCTTACGATTTAACAGTTTTTAAATACTTGGCTTAAGGCAGTGAATTTTTAAAAATATTTAACATTATATATTTTCTTTTAAATTTTGCTCCCTCTTGCCCATTATTTACGTTGTAATGCGCAATGTAAAAAGTGACACTTACATTTTTTATTTAACTCTCATGCTGTTAAATTCAAATTTTGACATAAAATTCAATTCTCTACAACATTTACCTATACAATTTTGTTCTATTTTTAAAAATAAAAGTAGTTAAATTCTGGACATTTTTCATATTTTTAGTTATAACTCGCCCTGTATAATAGCAATCGAAGTACAATTTTGTTTTTATTAATTTTGTACCATGCGACCGAGCATGCGACCACTTTTTCAAAAATTTCGTTTTAAAATTCAAAAATTTTTGGTCCATTTGTCCTCTTGTAACACCCATCCTGGGACACACTGTATATTATTTTCGATGAAAGCGGACGCTCGCTGTTGCAATTATTTTTATCTATTGACTAACACAATTTTATTTTAAAATTTTTGTGCTAAAATATCCAGAAAGGACTATTTTTATTTTCCAATTTAAAAACAAAAGACGCTAGAAGTTATCTGATTGCGTTGCGACTAGAAATGGCAAAATAAATTTATATATCCATATAGCAAATCAAATTATATATCGATATCGGAAAATATCGGCAGAAATGTATCGATAAATTCAATATATCGATATGTGACTGTTCAAGGCACTTCACATCAAAAAAATGGCATCGATTTCTTAAACCAATCAAAAATTCATCGCCGAAAATAGTTGACACAAAAAAAAAAAACAACGCCATTCCTTCTTCAAACCATTAACAACTTATCTCTGACAGTAGTTGTTCTGTTGTAGTTTTTGAACGTTTTTACGCAATAATTTTTAATATATTATATAAAAATAATAATAATAATAATAATAATAATAATCATATTTGTAAATTCACACATTGATATTATTTTCAAATATATCGATATACTATTGCCATCTGTAGTTGCCACCGAGGTTGCGACGCAAAACAATCGTGGGCGCTTTATCATTAATTTTGTAGCGGGGATTCACATCAATATTCAAATGTAGAATTTGAGGCTCCATTTTAAGTTAAAATGCACGAAACTAAAAATTTAAATTTCTAGAAATGAAACAAAACCCAAGCGCCAAAGGGCCATAACAAAAAGCTTCACTTATGTTATTCAAAATCCGGGTGTTTCCCGGATTCTGCTAAAATTTTGGCTATTTATTTTCAAGGCTGATTTACCAAATATTTTATCAATAGGTTATCTTTATCTGCCTGATAAACTGCCTTTTGCTCTATTTTCCAGTTATCATGCTGATAATCCTTAACTGACTGATAAAATTGTTTGTATGTATGGAAATATGGCCTTTAGAAATACGGATTTTATTTCGAATTTAGGAAAATCTCTGGCATAAATTCCAGATTTGGTACAGTAAAAAGCTAGGCGATAGGTATTTTTCTAGACCAAACAACTCCTTTCCTTACATTTTTAAGTAAAGAAAATTTCTTGTTTCCAGCTTAACTTTTAGGTTAGATTTGATTTAAGGAATGAAAACGGTAATGTTTTTGCAAAAAAATCGCACATTTTTCTTTAGACTTTATCAAAAACTTTATTGTATTGATGTTTTATTACTTACCTGATAAACTAACAAGCACTACACAAAAAACACTGAATATAGAGACAAATAATCGACGAGTCAGGCGTTTACTCTTACTACAGTAGCAATGTTTTTTTGCATTGTTGCCGCGTATACAAGTCTGCGATTTCGGGGAAGTACATAATTTTGACGATGATTTCGGAGATTTCGAGGTGGATTTTGAGATTTCGATAGGGATTTCGGGATTTCGGCTGGGATTTCGGGATTTCAGCTGGGATTTCGCGCAGACTCTGCGATTTCTGTGGATTTCGATGGGATTGCCAGGGATTTCGGACAAATTTGTACATGTATTTCGGGAGTGAGCACCCCCTCGGTACCCTGTATACCAAAAAATATTTTTAATCTCCAAACTCATTTCCTTTCCTTTCCTTCCCATTGTCTTTTTTTTCACTTTTTTCTTTCTAGCGCACTTTTATACGACTAATTGACGGCAATTTCAACAAAGGCTTTCGTTAGAATACGACAACTGACTGAAGATAAAAATAAATCTAATGTGTACGAATACTATTTTGTTATCAGGGATTCTCATTTTTTACTGGCATATTTTAAATAGCTTATCGTAGCACGGTATGTACTACCGTCTTAATGGAATTTGTTGATGATAATTCGAAGATGTCTTTAGATGCAAAACAATTTCAAAATATATGTCTCTTAAATTTAAAATTATGACAAACCAAGGAACAGATTGGTTGTACGAATACTTTTTGACCTACTGTATGTACCCTGTATACCAAAAAATACAGATAATTTGTTGGTCTTCTTTGCATAGGCAATAATTACTTATTATTCATCGGTTTATTTTATTAATAAGCATTATTTGCAATAAATTATAGTTAAAACAGTTTTGCAAATAAAAACATATTTGTATTAAAAAAAAATTAAATTAATTAAGTAGTCGTATTTGCTGTTAAGCTGTATTTATAATTAATTATGATTTAAAATAATTGACATGTAAATTATCGTATTTGCATAAATGCTCAATTAGTTTGTTTTGTGACTACTGGTTTTTACGATAAATAAAAGCGTATGTAAATTATATTAAGCTTATTTAATTTTTTAGGTTTATATATTTATCACAAAACTATTATAAACATACCATATGTCCATGGATATATAACTATACCTGTAAAATAAATATTTTTAAAATTTTTATAAAACGGTGTTCTTTATAAAAATTTCTGCTTCGTTTAGAATGCCAAAAGCTTTAATAAAGTTCACCGTAGGATAACACAGTAGATATATATATATATATATATATATATATATATATATATATATATATATATATATATATATATATATATATATATATATATATATATATATATATATATATATACAAATTGGCCCACCATATTCGACACGGTCTGTGGCTGGATAACCATGAAGTTTTAAAAAAAAGTAAATACTGAAACATATACAGGTCGGATAAGGCCACAATATAAAATTAGTTTACTCTATACAGGATGTCTCAAAAAAGTGTGACGTATCAAAAGTTATATTTTTTTAAATGGAACAACCTATATTTTATGACGGTTTTAGATTCTACATAAAAACATAACTCAAGTTTGTTTATAGTACTAAGTGTCTAATTTTATTCGTTTTTGTTATATTTGATTTTTTTTAAATGCAGGGGTGCAATTAAATTAATTTTATTTTACCAATATAAACTCCTTCAATCTTTAAAATTTGTTACAAGATTAGGAAAAGTCTGCCTTATCATACGTAGGTCATATAGAGATCATAGATTTGTACAGGGTGATCAAAAAATAATTTCAATTTTTTAGAAAGTCAAATAGCAATATCTCTCTTATTTTAAATGGAACACCCTGTATTTTTTACACCACATGATGACAAACCAAATGCTCCTTCAAATGGTGTATAGGTTGCCTATACCTATCTTTTATACTTTTAAGTAAATTCCGTTTTAACATATTATTTTTATTCCAAATGTCTATTTAATTATAAGTTGGCTGTGATATAGCTATGCCTATTTACTAAGCCGTTATTGCAAAATGTAAATTTGTTGGAAAAAAGCACAAAATTAAAGGATTTTGTATTATCTGCCACTATTTTTAAAATTCACAGAAAAAAATTCATTAGTTGCTTATAATGCTACTTCCAATAACACTAAATTCAGCTGAATGTGGTAATGATAAAACTTGTGTTTTTAAACAATCCTAATAACGCCTCTGGTCAGTTATGACGACATTCTGTGACCTATAACTCGTTTCTTCCATTATCCATAATCACTGTGTCAAATTTTTTAAAGCAACTATTAAGGTTATCAGATGGTTACTCCTGGAATATTTTCAGGATTAACTCTAGACTAAAGTAAACCATTTGTTTGACATCCTACCAGTATTATATCATCTTGTTGTTGTAGAAGAAGGATTTTTATTTAAAATTATTGAAATTTCATATCAATAAATGGTCGTTGTTATTTTCCTAAGAAAATATTAATGGCTGCTATGTCACAGCCAACTTTAATTTAAATAAACATTTGGACTAAAATTTGTAAAAACATATTTTACTAAAAAGCACAAAAGATAGGTATAGACAACCTATACACCATTTAAAAGAGTATTTTATTTTTCATCATGTGACGTAAAAAAATACAGGGTGTCCCATTTAAAATAAGAGAGATATGGCTATTTGATTTTCTGAAAAAATGAAATTATTTTTTGATCACCCTGTACAATATTTGATCTTGATTTGACCTACATATGATATGGCAGACTTTTTCTAATCATGTTACTCATTTTAAAGTTTAAAGTGTGAAAAGTGTTAAAGTAAAATCAATTTAATTTTACCTCTGCATTTTTCACAAAAATCAAATATCACAAAAACGAATAAAATTAGACACTTAGTACTATAAACAAACTTGAGTTATTCCTTAAAGTAGAATCTAAAACCGTCATAAAATATAGGGTGTTCCATTCAAAAAATATAACTTTGATACGTCACACTTTGAGACATCCTGTATAGACTAAAAATACTGTGGTCTTATCTGACCTGTAAATGTTTCAGTATTTACTTTTTTAAAAACCCCATGGTTATCCAGCTACAGACCGGGTCGAATATGGTGGGCCGCCCTGTATATATATATATATATATATATATATATATATATATATATATATATATATATATATATATGTATATATATGTGAAAATCATCCCACTGATGTTCCTTTATTAAAATGTTGTCAATGCAGTTATGATTTCTTGTGGCCTCCTCAATAGTATGTCTATATATATATATATATATATATATATATATATATATATATATATATATATATAGACATACTATTGAGGTATATCTCTATATATATATATATATATATATATATATATATATATATATATATATATATATATATATATATATATATATATATATATATATATCATATATATATATATATATCCTATTATATACAGCCAGGATCAATAATTGGAGCTGATCTTTCTGAAAAGTTTTTTTATAATTTATTTTAAGTTTTACGGTAGTAAAAAAATATTATTTTAAAATTAGGTTATATACTTAACATATTTGAGAAGAACATAATTGTTCGGTTATTTTATGTAAAAAAAATACCTGAAACTAGGCACATGGCTGTTGTTTACCCAAAAAATATAATTAAAAAGTTCATTCTAAATAAATTGAGGGTTCAAGTATAAAAATTATTTAATTAAACCTTTATTATCTGAGTCCTTACCGGACAAAATTCCTATCATTATTATATTTAATAGCAGGTGCCTTAAAAACTATTTTGTGGTATTCTGTGGTTCGAAAGGAAATATAATATCTGCTCGTTTCGTCATTTTATTTTTAAATTTTAGGCCACGTCCTAGTTGGACTTGCAGGTTTAGGAAAATTTTTGTTTTTAAATATTATTTAATAGGTACAGCTCAAATATGTAGATAATTTAAAAGTAAAATTTATCTATTATTTACAAGCTCCTTCAAGTTTTTTTCTTGATAATAATGTAAATAATAAATATTTAAAATTTTATTTGTAAAATATAATAAATTGTTGGTAATTGTCTAGAAAGTGGAAGTAACTCTGATTTTGACGAAATTTGTCATATTGGGGTTTTTGGAACGGTGATCACGAATCTAAAAAAATCTTTTTAAACGTTTCGTTTTCAAGATATTTATCATCATAGTTAAAAATAAAACTAACTTCATTTTCACTTCGTTTTGCACACAATTTTTTATTTTAAGCTAAGGTGAAACACAACATTTGATTTTTAACTTTTTAAATCCCATTTTCTACGTATTTTAACCCTTTTTTAATTTAAATTGCATAGCTTTGCTTTCAATCGCGGCAAATTATGATGGATGTGCTGAAGCAGTGTATGCATGGCTCGCTGCGTTTTTAAAGGGAACGCAATTTATTTGATAAAAGGTGTAAAATACATAGAAAACAGGGTTTTAAAGGAGTGAAAATCAAATATTGTAGGTCATTTTAGCTTTAAATCATGAATTGTTTGCAAAAACAAGGAGGAGTATAGTAAAAATAAAATAGGACGATTTTCCACTTTGATGATGAATATCTTGGGAACGACACGTTTCTGAAAAAAATTCTTTCAGATTTGTGATCAGCGATCCAAAAACTCCATATGCCAAATTTCGTCAAAATCGGAGTTGCTTCCACTTTTAAAACAATTTCCAAATTTTATTTTAATGCCAGCGAATACCTTATGATTTTTTTATAGCACATTTTATAAAAGTTATACCCAAAATAGTGTTGAATTTAATTTTAAAAACAAAAAGTATTTTTATTTTACAGAAACATCTAAATATAAATAATGTAGATTGAAAGTTCCTCTCTGTTAAATATTGTTTATTATAAATTTTCTTACATCACATTTTCTTATTATTTAAATTTTCAATATGAACTCTTTATTCTTATAAACATCTAAAGAAATTAAAAAGTCCGTTAGCTTCTTAATTGGGTTTTTATAAACTTTTTTATATTAATTATATCACGCAATACGCAATACGTACATGCCTAAACATTTTATTTTGCTAATTATTAAATAAATATGTCGTATTATTAAGACAATGAAACAGAAATTTTTAATTTAATAAAAAATTTGCAAAATGCCTAATTTCTTTAGTACATAAAGCAAAAATTTTATTATAAATACAAATTTTAAACAAACTGTTTTGTTAATCCAGGTAGTTAGAACATAAACAATAATGTAGCGGTTAAAAAGGTGGGTAAAAGTTGATACCTTTTTTACAGAAATTACCGATATGCCAGTCCAAATTTGATTTTTTAACCATTTACTAAGTATACAGTTTGGACGTAAGTAGTAGTAATAAATAATGATAATAAGTGTGCAGGGTGAGACAAAAAGTAAAAATTTTTTTATGAAAAACCTGTATATTATAGAAAGGAAATACCACATTTAGCACATTTAACTTTATTACTTTTGGAAATATTGAGTAATTTTTAGAGTACCGTCATTTTGTAGTAGGTGGATGTATTGACTTTATATTCTAGGGTTATAAAGGAGTTTACAATGATGTGCCACAAGACCCCCTTTCCATTTGTTTTTTTCTGCCATCTGCCATCTTGATTGTTGTAACTATTTTTTTTTTTATGTCAAAAAGTCGTTTATATTCTTCCATTAGTCATACCTAAGATTTATTTTAAAAAAATTAAGAGGTTATATCCACTACTAATACTAATTTTATACAATTTAATTATAAATGTAGCTAGCCCAATCCTTTAACTTCAATTACGACTTGTTTTTTTAACTTATCAATTACGAATTTGGGAGAATTCAGCTTTTTGTAAAACTTTTTTGAGGATAGATGCCAACCCGTATGGATAGTTGCCCCACTATGAAAATACCAATAAGGATAGATGTCTGCAGCGTGGGATACGTGCCCTTTATGTTGTGTAGGTACATATTTTGAGTGCACATGTTTTTAAGAATATTCTGTAAAAATTTGTAAATAACTCGTCAAATAGTTTAAGAAAGATGCGCGTATTTGTACAAATTTTTCAACTAAGTGTATATATAACTTTAAACGAGTTTTGCTCAAAACAGTGTTTTCGCAGAGGGCGACCACGATTTCTCGGAAACTACTATATCGATCGCTTTCAAATTTTGACACAAGCTTCTTAAATATAATTTTTAACAATAATTAATCGAAGGTTTTTTTAGTGATAAATAATTTAGGCCAGAAATCAATTTTTGTGTTTGAGAAGTAGCTATTTAGTCAAAAAAAAGGCTTGCTTATTTTTTTGATTAATTCATAGATTATACATTTCTAAGTCTAAATACTTTTGGTTTTTTGATTTTAGATGATTCAGTCTAAAGATATAGTGGTCATCGCAAAACATCTTTTTTCAGAAGACCACCCGGACTTCGGCTACAGAGGCTTTTAAAATATTTTTTTTTAAATTAAATATGTCAAATTATTGTTAAAAGTATACAGAATATATGTACAAAATTTCAAATCAATAAATTAAAAGAGCTTTTCAAAAAAATATCTGGAGAAATGGGCTTTTTTGCTCTTCTAACTGAATATAACTCCTTAAGGGTACATAAATTAGTATAGGGGGTACTATTGACATCCACAGTGTATTGTTTTTCTGTACATAAGATTTTATTAACTATTGTTGCTAACAATTTCCTTCTTTAACTCTTTTATGCTTTATATAACTATTAATACTTCTGTCATTTTGTCCTCCGACAGTCCATATAAAATTTAAATTTAATTGATTAAATGTTTAATTAACTTTTAACTGTAAAAAGTATCATCAGCTCACGGCTTCTTTAAAAATTAAACGTATACCAATACGCTTACATAATAATTTAATGTTAAATACAGTCGTCAGACATTTTGACAACACATAAAACCCTTAATCATAACTCTTCTTCAAACATCCCGTTTCCGAATCATTAATCAAACCTTATTTACCAATTTAAACAGGATTGTTTATTTATAGTCAAGACGAAAAGTTGATGTACTGTGAAAAACGGTTATTATTTTCTGTAAAAAAATAATAGTAATTAACAAAAAACTGAGAAAAAATTGCCGTCCAGCTTTTTTCCAAAATCTTTAAAAGTATAAGTGATAGCTTAAGTATTATAAAAGTTTTCAAAAGAGCAGGAAATTTTAGTACAAAAGTTTCTGATTCACGAAATTGTAGCTCCAATATTTATAATTTACCGCCCTTTATGACAACGCCTTTTATGACAACCGAAACCCAAAAAAACTAATAATTAACAAATGAATACCTTTTTGAAAAATATTGTTACAACTTTTAGTATCACGGAATCATATTTTTGAAGTGTCTAGATGAAACTAGAATTCTTTAAATTTTAAATTATTATTTAATTGTATAAAAAAGTTATTATAGCCGTCAAAGTTCAATTTTTATTTTGGTTTTTCGCCATATTGCATTTATTTATTAACTAATCCAGTTGATATTTGGCACAAAAATCGAGCTTCGCAGATTCTAAAATTTTAAGACGAAAGTACTTTTTTTAAATACCGCCAGAGGGCACTTTACCTTAAATTTAAAATTTATTTACATCATAACTTTTTGATTTTGACGGATATCGCAAAGACATTCAAAAACTAAAAAAATAGGTACTCTTTATTAAAGTCGATAAACCTCACCGTTTAGGCACCAATAGACATCAAAGTTTTCATCAATTTCAATCAAGTTACCTACATACATACAGGGGGTCCAGTAAATCAACCGACAAACACAAACAACTTCATATAAACATATGTCCTAAACGTCTTAGTTTTTGAACTACGGTGTGAATGGCTATATTTCAAATATTAAATGTAGGATTTTTTAAAAGTTCTTTAAAAGACCTTTTAAATGGTGACATAATATACATGTTGTCCTATTTTAAAAAAGAAAGTTATGTCAGTATATTCTGTTAATAAAATTGTTTTGTGTAATCTTTATAACAGAAAAAAAAACTTACTAATTTACTGTACAATTTGGTTTTCGGATAATTTTTTCATGTTAAAAAAATGTTATAGGCATTTAAAATATGGACAAGTTAAATTGGACGAACTGTACATACAATATGATGGATATATTATCACATTTCAATGGCGGATTCAAGAGGGGGTAAAGGGGATAATAACCCCTCCCTAGAATTCCAAATTTAAACATGGAACCGTATAGCAGTTTTAGATTTTATAAAAACTTTAATGCTGATGATAATGTAAACTTGTTGATATAACTCCAGTCCGAGTTTGATTTTTGGAATTAGCATTGAAATCAACAGTTGGAAAACATCTCTGTGCAATATATACGTAGATGTAATATTTTTCATATTTAAAACGATTCTACAAATTATTTGCACCCCCTCTGAAGCGTAGCTTTAGCGAAAAGAAGACTTTCTACTTTAAAAAGGTTAATGGTTAAGATTTACAATGTCACAGGAAACAATTTTAGCTGCTAAATATACAAAGTGAAATTACTAATAATACTGATATAATAACTATAAAAAGTTCGCAGTAGTAAAAGATAGAAAACGTGATATATATACAAAAAAGTTTTTTAAATTTTAAATATTTTATAAATTTTATAGGTACTTGTTTGATGAACTTACGGATAGTTGCTAATAATTATCAATATATTTGTGTTAATTGGTTAAAGTTGTGTAGGTGTAGATGCGTCGGCGTTTTGCAAAAAGTGGTTTGCTATCTTGTAAAAAATATTTTTTTTGCTAAACTAAATTTTATTCATGTTATTTATCAAAAAAATACTCTTTATAGGCTTGTCTGCTGGATCCGCCCTTGTCACATGCAATACGATAATAATAGGGTTAGGTATAGGTTTTTTAAATTATTTTATAAAAGTTTTTAAATATTTTTAAAAATACACTACATATATAAAAATAAATTATTGCAGCTGCATTTTGTTGCCGCTTTTAAAATGAATGCCTTATTGGGCAAATAAAAAAAAAGGAATATTCCTTTTATTATATCTGGAAATTGATCAGGGTAATGACCCAACTTTGAAAATACCCTGTTTATTTAACCCTTAACTGGTGACATCTAAATTTTTGTCACTAAAGGTGACATGGGGTCTGGCAGACTCCTGAGGTTCCCTTTATTGTAATTTACATATTACAAAAATATTTTTTATTTACATTTTTAAATAAAACGTTTATATATATTTTTATCATTTATTATATAGAAAGAAAAACAAAAAATTAAAGACATAAAACAGTTTTAGCCTTAAAAAAATTATGAATTAAAATTATTTTGGGCATAAATGAATCTTCAGTGGTGATAAATGTACAAGGAAAAACACTTATAATATCTTTTGCCTAAAGCAAAAAGTAAAATATAGTGAATAATTTATACATATATACCGCTGTTTCAACAAGAGATGCAGCATCTTTTTTTCCACTGCAACCAAATGCGCTTTTTGCAGCTAAAGCGAGCGACGAACGTTATTTTACAATAATATTAGTATTTTTCGTTCATAGGCGTTTATTTTAAAAATTATTTGAAAAGTTTTAGTACAATTTGCTTTAAAAGCAAGTTGTTTTAGTTTTTGAATTACATTTATTTTTAAATATGTACTAATAATATAATACCGGTATAAAACATTTTTTTTTTTAATTACTGTTTTAATAAAGTTATTAAAAAAACATTTCATCCCATTAGGTTAAAAATCCTGTTTTTAACAGCTTGTTTAAGCGGTTTTGACGTGAGATTTGCAATGCGTATACTATCTTGACGATTTCGAAGACAAATTGCAAATATGGTAATTTGATTCTTAAGTTTAATTAATAAAATATTATAATTTTTTTATAAACCCGTACCATATATGATCTGGCATTAAATATATGTATACATATTTGCACTTATGACTAATAACACGGAATCCAATAAATTTATAAAACCACTTTACCTTTCTAAGTTATTATATGTACCAAAATATTAATGTACTTAGTTTATAAATCACCATACATATAAAACTTCCTATTTCACTTTATTAAATTGGAATATAAATTACGAAATGATACAAAATTGGCATCCAATAGCGGATTATAACAAGAAAAATGAAGGCGAGATATTTAGTCACGATAATAAAATGAGACACTGGCTATAAAACAAAATTATTTTCATATTACAGTCCCAAGTTAAGATTGTATTACTGTCTCGTATTTCCTTTTTATTAAGCGGAAACTCGAGTAATAAATAAAAGAAAGGATATCTGAATCTAAACGCATTATTTCCTAGATACATCTTAGAACCTAACAGAGAATAATAGTAGCTAAAGGTTATTTTATGACTTTATTATTTAAGAAAACGACTGAGAGCCGAAGAGATGGGTATATTATATATTATGTTGGTCGAGTTATAAAAAAGGTAATGCTATAAATATACTATACGAGGAAATATCAAAAGTATACACCTGAATTTGGTAGTTCCATTATTTAAAAAAATTTATTAAAAAAACTAAAAACTCAAAATATTTAAAGTTTGTATTATAGCTCATATACTTTAAATCTAGTATTTAATAAAACTACATATTATGTACGTAACATAATGGACATTAGATACAAAAAAGTCTTTTAATCGTGTCGGTCGTCATTCTCCGTGTCCGTCCTTTTTTATTTTTTTATTATTACTTAAAGGGAAAACTTACAATTCAACTAAAGCTAAATCTGAACTGAGAAGAGATATGACCATCCAGCAGGGTCTTTATTAAGCTAGTCATCATAACATTGCATTTATCCGGTAAATGCCCTTTACACGTTCATATCCGTTCTCAGTTTAGTTCACATGGGCAGTTCTTATTCACGATTAACGCAATTCGCACTATATCATTACACATTTTAATAAATTAAACAACAAATTCGTGACCCTTGGACACTGCGACACATTATCTTTAAAATATTTTACTAAAACCGATTAGCGAACAGAGTGAGGCATGACACCTTAGTTTACGTAACTATAGGAATTATAACGAATAAAACAAATCAAAAGGGTCTTTAAATCCTGTCAGTTCTCAATCCCCGTATCTGTTCTACTTTTTTTTTACAAATAGAGAAAACTGACAATTCGACTGGAACTAAAACCGAATCTGAACTGAGATGGATATGACCATCTAAAAGGATCTTTATTAAGCCAGTCATCAAAACATTGTCTATGGTAAAGGCTCGTTTCCACGGTCATATCCGTTTTCACTTCAGTTTTATTTTTCGTTTCAGTTTAATTTTAGTTCAGAAGCAAAGTTCTTATGCATGCTTTGCACTATATCCTTACGCATTTTAATAAATTTAACAACAAAATCGTGATCCTTTGACATTTCCATTCCGCCAGTTCGTGGTCTTCGTTTAATTTTTTTTTATATTTTTTTACACATAAGGAAAATTGAAAGTTTAAATGAAGCTTAAACTGAACTGAGAATGGATATGACGCATGTTCGTATAAAAGGAACTATACCGGTTAAGCTAAATAAAATTGCACATAGGCAATGTGAGGAAAAGAGACAATCTAACTAAATACCGGCTTGTAAAAATGCGTGACTAATAGTGCTTGTTTTGTGATTCTATTACTGGTCGATATACCAAAACTGCTTGTTTATATAGTATATTTAAGTTACACACACAAAATAACAAACCTGTTATTTTATAACAAAAAAACTTTTATTCCACTTTATTAAATTGGAATATAAAATTCCAAAATGATACAAAATTGGCATCCAATAGCGGATTATAACAAGAAAAATGGAGGCGAAGAAACTAAATATCTCGATAATAAAATGAGACACTAGCTATAAAACAAAATTATTTTCATATTACAGTCTCAAGATGGGATTGTATTACTGTCTCGTATATCCTTTTTTATTAAGCGAAAACTCAAACAATAAATAAAAGAAAAGATATCTAAATCTAAACGCGTTATTATTTTCTAGATACATCTGAGAACCTAACGGAGAATAATAGCAGCTAAAGGTTATTTTATGACTTTATTATTTAAGGAATCGACTGGAGAGCCGAGGAGATAGCTATATTAATATATTATGGTGGTCGGGTTATAAAGGAAGGTAATGCTATTAATATACTATATAAGGAAATTCCAAGAAGTATACACTTGGCTTTGGTAATCCCTTTATTTATAAAAATAAACTTAAAAATTCAAAATATTTAAAGTTTAAATTACCGCTCATATACTTTAAATTTAATATTTAATAAAACTACATATTGTTTATAGATTTATATGGAAATTATAAAAAATGAAACCAAACAAATAGGTATTATGATCCTGTCAGTTGTCATTCTCCGTATCCGTTCTTTTTATTTTTTTTTACACGTAGGGAAAACTAACAATTCGACTGAAACTAAATCTGAGATGAGAACAGATATGACCATCAAAGGGGGTCTTTATTAAGCCAGTCATCATAATATTGTTTGTATCTGGTAAAGACCCTTTTACAGGGTCATATCCATTTTCAGTTCACTTTTAGTTTTAGTTCCAATTTTATTTCAGTTTAGAAGCAAAGTTCTTATGCACGATCTATTCAATTCGCACTATATCCATGACGGAGCTAAAGGTTATTTTATGACTTTATTATTTAAGGAATCAACTGGAGAGCCAAAGAGATAGGTATATTATATATTATGTTGGTGGGGTTATAAAGAAAGGTGATGCTTTAAATATACTTGCCTAACTATACGAGGTAATTTCAAGAAGTATACATTCGTGTGTGGTAATTTCTTTATTAAAAAAAAAATCCTTGAAAATTAAAATAAAAATTTAAAATATTCAAAGCTTGAATTATCCTGTCAGTTATCATTCTCCGTGTCCGTTCTTTTTTTTTTACAATTACGACAAACTGACACTTTGACTGAAACTGAATCTAAACTGAGAACAGATATGATCATGTAAAAGCCTTTATTAAGCCAGTCATTATAACGTTGTATGTCCCCCAGTATAGTTTTAGTTTCCTTTCCAGTATCATTTCAGTTCACAAGCGCAGTTCTTATACACCATGAACGCAATTCGCACTATATCGTTACACATTTTAATAAATTTAAGAGGATGCCGTACACGTTAAATTGAGCTTAAATGCGATTTCCTGCAATTTTTTAAATATTTTTTTTGGAAAAATTTGTATATAGAATAGTTATTTATTAGATAAGTGAGTTATATTACATATAAGTCACGCAAGAAAAGTTTAACTCTCGAGCCCGAAGGGCGAGAGAGATAATTTTCTTAAGTGACTTATATGTAATAACTCACGTGTCTAATACAAAATTTTATCCAACACTTTCGTATAAATCGTTTTTAATATCGAAAATAATTTGAAAACGTCATCCATTATTTGTTACTTGTCATTGTCAACACCAGCAACAAAATTTTGTATTGTCTATAATTCACTAGTGAGCTAAAGGGTACTTTAGCTCACTAGTGACTTATAGTACACTTTATATCCTCAAAATCTGATCAATTATGTAGATATTATATGTAAGTGTTGGATAAAAGTTTTTAAAACGATCCAAAGATTATCGGAAAGTGGTTATTATTACGGTTTTGTAATTTTGTGAAATTTATTGTGTTAATTTATAAACATTACCAAAATTTAATTAAATTTCCGATAATCTTTGGTTCATTTCAAAAACTTTTCTATATACAACTTTTTCTAAAACAAATATTTAAAAACGGCAGCGAATCGCGTTTTTAGCTCAATTTAACATGTACGGCATCCTCTTAACAACAAAATCGTGATCTTTTGACATTGTAACACATAACGATAATAATATTTAACTAAAACTAATGAGCGAAAAAAGTGAGATATATAATAATAGCTAAATTTACATAAGTATACGAATTTTTACAAAATTAAAAAAAAAAACAAATAGGTCCATTTATCCGGTCAGTTTGTGGTCTTCCTTTTCGTTCTTTTTTCATTTTTTTTACACGTAAGAAAAACTGAAAGTTCGAATTAAACTAAAACTGAACTGAGATTGGATATGATGGATGTGATGTTCGTCAGTTGCACACACAAAATAACAAACCGGTAATTTTGGACTACAAAAACTCCTAATTTCACTTCATTAAATTGGAATATAAATTACAAAATGTGACAAAATTTCCATATATAATAACAAGCAAAATGAAGCGAAGGAACTAAATATCTTAATAATAAAATGAGACGCTGGGTATTAAACATACATATTCAAAATTCTAGCATATAAATACACCTAGAACTAAAATTTCGTTTTTTTATAGCTCATAATATATTTTAAACACTAACCTTAAAAAGGCATAATTGAAGAGTGTTTTTCCAATAGAAGATACGTTTTTTTTTTCGTTTTAATTTCTCATTGAAATTTATTATTTATATTAAAAAATTCTTTCCCTTAAACTGAAATATAAGTTTCATTTGTCTTTCAATTACCCATTTTGTGGTATAAGGTAAATAATTTGTGCATTTTGAAATTTCCTTTGGAAAAGATACTTCTTAATTATTGTAGCAAATTAAACGTTCTTTTTTTCCCGTTTGCAAAAATGGTCAAAATTACTTATGAGATATTGCCAGGTCACCGGCTATATTTTGTTTTACTTTACATTTTAAAATTTCTTTTTAAATTTAAACAGTTAAAGTTTGTTAAACTTAAAATAAAGACTGGTCATCAACAAGAAAAAAATCATTGTATCTAGCCAATATTACAAAAATAATTAATAGTTTAAAAAAACTAAAAAAACACGCTTTTATATGCAACCGAACTAAAAATTAGAAAATAATTTTTCATTAAAAAAATATTGTCATTTCATAGTAAAAAGCGTGGGGTGCATTTTACTATTTTTTCATAACTTTTCCATCATAGATATTTGCAAATATAATAATTATAACATTTAATATATTTATCACCCCACGCTTTTTACTATGAAATGACAATATTTTTTTAATGAAAAATTATTTTCTAATTTTTAGTTCGGTTGCATATAAAAGCGTGTTTTTTAGTTTTTTAAACTATTAATTATTTTTCATTTTTAGTTTCTGCTACTCTTGACAAAATGGCGAAAAATTTTTTTAATGAACAAGAGTGGCAAATTTTAAAATTTTTCCAACAGATTGCAACTCACTAAAAATTTCTTCTTCATTAAGTAGCAAAGTTTGAAATTTTGCCAACAGATGGCAATCCAGGCAATGTTTGGACCGTTGCCAATATATTGCAAGCCACTAAAAAATTTCTTCTTCATTTAATAGCAAAGTTTGAAATGTTGCCAACAGATGGCAACCTAGGTGTTGTTTTTATAATATAATGGATTTTTTTTCCTGGCGATCCAAAAAACGATAACGGGATACTGTTTGCAGATTATTGCATTGTCATGTTTCCTTAATACGTGTGCAAAGTTTCAAAGAAATCGAATAGCTGGAAGTTGGTTAAAATTAGGCTCAAAGATTCCGTTACATAGCCAGATAGTTACAACCCAAGTTAATAAAAAAGCGTGTTAACGGCATTTATTAACTGTTATTGTTTATAAAAATTGAACACCAATGGTGCAACTAACCCAATTGTGTAAAAGAACTTATTAATTTTTATTGTTCATAAAAATTGAACACCAATGGTGCAACTAACCAAATTGTGTAAAAACTAAAAATTCTTCTTCATTTAATAGCAAAGTTTGAAATGTTGCCAACAGATGGCATCCTAGGTGTTGTTTTTATAATATAATGGAATTTTTTTCCTGGCGATCCAAAAAAGATAACGGGATACTGTTTGCAGATTATTGCATTGTCATGTTTCCTTAATACGTGTGCAAAGTTTCAAAGAAATCGAATAGCTGGAAGTTGGTTAAAATTAGGCTCAAAGATTCCGTTACATAGCAAGATAGTTACAACCCAAGTTAATAAAAGCGTGTTAAAAAACGCTTTTTCTGAATAAATTTAAAAGATATTAAAAACAAATCTTTCTGTTTTGGTTACGTAGGCTTCTGTTTCAAGTTATAATATTCAAATGCAAAAATATGCTAACAACGAACTCGAGGTAAATATTTATGACAGTCAATTTAAATAAAAATTCTTTTGTTTCCGTTGGTGAATAACAATAACATTTTTTCATTTCCTTCCATAAAAGCCATACAGTATGGCCCATTAAGAATAAAACAATTGGAAAGTTCTTTTTTTTATTTGTAACTTGTCAGAAAATTTTATTCTTGATAAAAGTTTATGCATAGTCTGAAACAGTGTTGAGAGTAATTAATTTCATTATAAGTTTAAGGATACACAAAGTCCAATATTTAAAGCATACAAATTGTTGTTTTAAATTTTTATAAGAGTTTAAAGTAGGTAATACAAAATATTGTAAAAATAAATAAATAAAAACCTAAATAGGAAACTCTAACTTCTTATTTAGGAATAACCCTAACTCTATCACTTAGAAAAATGTTTATGCTAAAATTATTGTTTTTAAAAAATTTTGTTTTTTGTGTTTTTTTAGTGCAGGCTAAAAAAACGTTTTTAAAGATAAGTTGCATACAAGAATAGGTCAGTATACTTACTACTACAACTTTTTGCAACCAACAGCATTTGTAATGCAACCAGGAAATTATATTAAAAAAACACCTGCAGTAGTTAAAACTATCTAAAGAAATAGAAAAAAGTTTAACAAAAAATAAAGAAGCAGCAATAGTTGTTTTCGTATGGTCTAGCAATATAAAAAAAAATTATGCTATGTATAAATCAACCAAAGTTGGCATTGTTACGTTTGATAAATTTGTTAAGGCATACAGTTGTCTAGGCGAATCTAAGAGATGATATAGAAAAATGTATTAGAATTTATTTAATTCCTAATTAGTTGCGCGGTGTATTTTGTAGACCAATCTAAAAAAAGGACATAACCATTTGCTTTAAAAACCAATTTTTTTACTACGAATTCATATATCTTAGCAGAAGGATGTCGTTGACGTGCTGTGGCGGTCTTATTTAAAAATCGTATTTAGTTGTAACAATATCGATATTTGTTTGTAAACGGTGCTTAAAATACACCGCGCGACTAGTATTAATGTGAGTATTATCTGAAACAGTATTTAACTTTTTTTTACTTTTTTCTATAAAATTGAAGTAGATATTTAAAATGTATACAAATACATATTTAACTTTACCTCTCAGAGACCAAAGACCAATAAAAATTCCCAAAAGATGACCGACGTTGTCTACCAAATTATTTCGATTTGTTTTTATTTAAAAAATATCTTGCTTTTATAAAATAAAATTATTAATTTACAGGTTAAACATTTTAAATAAAGAAATATTTAGTATTAAACACGTTATTTGTTGCACATATTTGCAAAAAGTAGCTTTAAAACTCCTAACTCTCAATTGGTGTATTAAATACACCGCGCGACCAATAATGGTAAAATCCTTGGCGTGCCTAATTAAAGGTTAAACAAAATTAATTAATGAATTATTTAATATATAATAATTTAAAAAAAATAGAAAAAACTTACATAGATAGGGTTGCAACTTCTAAACATAGGTTCAAGGGCTTCCGCTCGAAATTATTTTATAATAATCATAAAATAAGTTTTTAACGAGGCTGCCAGATGTGAACTAATGACGCGCCTCAAAAATGTGGACTTTTTTCAACATTTTTAAGGCGCGTCGAAGAGATGAGTTCACGTCTGGCAGCCTCTTTAAAAACTTTTTTATTATTAAATTAATATAAAATAATTCCAACCGGAGGCCCTTGAACCTATGATTACGGATTGCAACCTAATTTATGTAAGTCTTTTCTCAATTTTTATTAATTATTTTATATTAAATAAGTCATTAGTTTATTTCTTTAAAAGTAATCTTGATTTTTATTATATTATAGCAATGGCAGAATACTCCTTTAGAATATATAAAAAATTAAAGTTTTAATAAAATATTTAATTAAATATCTTGATTCTGGAGAAATACCAAATATTAGTTTGTTTAAATTTGCATTCCCAAAAAATTAATAAACTTAAAAAAATTATTTAAGTTTACTGAAATTAATTTATGAATTTTAAACACATTACACTAAATTGGTAAAAAAAGGCGATAATTATTAAGAAAGGAAAACCTAACATAATAACATATTTTAGTCGTTGGCGCAAACTTCACCGAAACGTAGCTTGGTTATCTAAAAATACCCAAAAATAAGAAATACAATACTTTAGCAAACATACTAAACTGGAAAATAAAATTTAAAGAAAACAACATTTTACTTTCGTAACTCGTATGATTTGTACTAGAAATTCAAAGTGTATAAATCATTTTGTCTGGAAACAAGTATTTTGTACCTCTTGGCAATCTGCCAGACGACGCTTTTAAATTTTCAAGATTTAAATATTTAATTTTTGAATGAATCAGCTGTTTATATACTACGTTTAAAGGCATTTGTTAGTTTTTATCCTATATGTGAGTAAAAAATATTCATTAAAAAATTATTTTCTTTGCGTTAATTAAATGATATATGAATTGAGGCGTTGAGAATAGAGCGAACCATCCGACAAATCAAAAAATGAACATTTATACGTATTTTTAAAAGCATAAAAGTTAAGTGTTAGGACCAAAGTAGACTAAGGCCGAGTTTATAAATCAAAGTTTAATTTAAGTATAAGTAATAGTATTAACCTAACTTAAATTAAGAAATTTTTTAGTGGCAATTATTTGCTAAATTGAAGAAAAATAAGTAACGAAATTTGAATAAAAAGGAGTTACCGGTTTTACTCTTTTTATGGAACATGAGCAATTTATATTTTTCCCTGTTTTAGTCTTAAGTTTTGGATTTTAGAGAATTTGAGGATCGTTTCTTAAGACCAGAAAATTAAATTTTATTTTTAAACACTTCAATTTAAATGTATGTTCTTGAATCTTGTGACTAATGCTATTACTAATACTAAAATTAAATTTTGATTTATTAACTCGGTCTAAGTAAACTACTACCATCTTATAATAGTTCTCACTATTTCACTCTGGCCCTATTTTTTGATTTGTGGGATGGTTTGCTCTGATTTTTAAAGCATTAGTTAATATTTTGTATTAAAAAAATTGTAAACTTTTTAAATAATTACTAAGAAATTAAACCAAATAAACTTTGATGTTTAATTTAATTTATTTAGTTACTTTACATATAAAAGGGCCTAGTTTCAAAGTGTGCAATCTTCATTTATACTTTTTAATATACATAACATTGAGAGAAATGACCCAAAAGTTAAATGCTTGTGCACTGAATTTAATTAAATCACTTTTTAGACCTAACAACATATCCATGCCAGAGTTTGTAAACTTAAGAAAGAATAATTACATTGGATGTAAAGATTATTTATTCATTTAGATATAATCATATAATTTTAGAGATTGTACACTTTAAAACTTGGCCCTTCAATTATTTCTTCTCGTTAGGGCCTAGTTAAAGAAAAAAACATTTAAAAACAGAAGCTAGTCTCCCGACAAGTGGCACTCCACAAAAATAATAAACATAAAATAATAGTATTATAAATTCATTAAAAGTAAACAATAATAAAATTGTTAGTCCGAAGGACCTAAGTCGATAACCATTTGTGCTGTTATGTATGTTTTTGTATCATAGATAACCCACATTTGGATTCGCCGTGGCAAGAAGCATTTTTCGGATTTTTACAACCTCGCGCAGTAAACAAATCGGGGTGGATGAACATGCGCACTTAAAAGCCGTGGCAAAATACAAACACCGGCACCCCATGTCCTCCGTCCGCGGTCTGACCGTGTCGGTTATTAACTACCGTACTCCGAACGGACAACCCAGACAAGGCGTCGTAAATTCTTTCCGATAATGCGGATAGTCTGTTTGGAGCCTTCGCGTCAAACCTCGGATATGAGTGGTATCCAAGCGCACAAATGCATTTTTTCGCCCATAAAAAGTAACTCTTTTTTTGCTCAGGTAATAACATTGGCCATCGAGATCAGTGTTCTGTATTCAATGTATAATAAATTAAATTAAGGAAGTAAGTAGAAAAATTTAAAATAGAAACTACTTTTAGTAATAAAGATGATTGGCATTGATTTTCCAGCTATAATGCCGACTAACATAGGTGCAATTTTAAGATTAAAATATAGGTCTCAAAACTTAAAAACTTTGCTACTTAGTAGTAGCAATATTTTAAGGTTTTTTAACCTAGTTTTTACTTAATTTTTAGCCGCAAAAATTATAGGTATTTATGTTTTACAATAAATAATTCAAAAACTAAAGAAGCATAAAACTTTACATTTCTATATTCTTTACTCGTTCTATTTCTTGCAGTAAAATAAATATCATAAATAGCATAAATAATGTATATGCCAGGAAAGGGAAACAATTAGCTTTAATATTTTATTACAGAATTACCCAAAGTATCATTATATTTGTTGTTTAGTAATATTACCAATTGTAATTTACATAACATCTTCCTTATTAATTAATTACTGCACATGTATATTACCTTACAAATAAACATTATTATTAGTTCCTGAGGTATTGTCTTGGATATACATTATCAGTTGGGTACAATGGAACCCCAAAAGCTATTATTCCAATCCGATGAGGAAGCATTATGACCTATGTATTTATCTACATCTATCTAATGAGATAATAGTAATTTATGAAACAAGTGCTTATGGGATTGCCGCACTCGCCTAACGGCTCGTGCTGTCAAACTTCCCATTCGTAAAAATAAGTATCACTTTATGCATGTGTTACATACAATATTTTTTCCACGACCGTATAAAACTTTCCCAAATTACCAGTTATTATATATTTTATTTATTTTAACTTATTAATAATAATTTTCGCAGCACAGCCATTATATTGCAACAAAAAATCATAGCCTACTTATTTTTTATAAGACAATTATCCTCTTCATAACTATGCCTTGATTTAATTTTAGAAAATTGTATGTACTTACGTTTTGTAGAAAGAATAATAAAACAGTATAATTCGTTTTTAATTTTTTGGTCACCCAAATTTATTATTACTATTAATTTTAAATAATTTCTATTAAATTTATTTGCAAACTATCAAATTTTAAAACAAGTGACACAGGAACTAAAAGAAATATTGACGAAATCAAAGGTTACTAGACCGTTTGGTTCAGTTGATGTCGCGTTTACTATTACATTGCATAAATTGATATTTAAGTTTATTGCAGTAGGCTTGGAAACAAAACACTAAGTCTAAAAAAAGCTTCGAAGTATTAACACTTTAAGTAGTGTACTAGAATGGAGTACTTTATCTTCATGTTAACGACTCAAAAAACGGCATTTTTTTTAACGGTCGTAGAAAATGTTATAAAACGGCTTTTACACAACCAACAAATTGAGATAAAACATTCCGTGCAAAGCAAACAACGTTATTATTATTATAAAGTAGATGCGGCTAATAAGGCCTGTCGGGTAATTGGGGTCCCTCAAGGCCACATTTACATGTAGACAATACTCATAGATGGTGATTTGGGCTTGTAGTCGCGTATTAGCCTGCTCGCTGTCACTTGTTTGTCGCCATTTATAGTGAGAGGTAGTTGTGCGGCACGAATAATAAAAATGGTTTAACTTAATTGTAAGTAAATTTTCTAATATTTTACCCACAATTATAAATTTGCAGTAAGATTTTCTATTATTATTTGTTTTTAAGACTTTGATGTTTAAAAAATGTATTAGGTATGGTTTAAATATGATTTATCTAGTTTTTCATTACACCCGTTGTTGGCTGGTATTAAGGCCCACCAAATTTGGTCATAGGCCTTATCCTTCTCCTTTTTATATCAACTTTTTTGTTATAGAATATATTTTACGTTTATTTTTTACCACGTCAGAAAATCAGCTAAATAATTTGAACTATTTATAAATTGAATTCTTATATTTTTAGGAACTACACCAAAATCTCTTCAAAATGAGCATTGTGGTTAAAAACTGACAGGTAGTCAGCAGAGAAACGTTTAACCCATATAAAGCCACTAGAAGTTAAAGGTTAAATTTACGCTAAGATTTGTTAAATTAATTTTACCGTTTTTATTTTATTGGAAATTCCCCCTGGTAGGCCTTATTAGCCGCACCTACCTTACAAGGCGATTATTAGCCTAGACGCATACGCATACGTTTGTTGTAAGTTGCTGTATTTGAGCATTGTATAAATCCTTAGATATTAAATGTATTCCGAGATAGCTCTGTTTGTCCCAAAACTCCTCAGAAAGATATAAAATTCAGAATTGAGATATGCTTTCTGTCTGAAAGGTCGTAAACATTTGTTAAATCAAGTTTTTAGAAAATTTACAGCCTGATTAAAAAATTAATCACGAAACTTAAGACGGAGATTCTACATGATAAAATAATGTTACAGCTTCATATTTTGTTTCAAAATGTCATTGATTTGTGCGCTACAACCTCTCAAAGTAAACTTTTTTAAAACTCTTGTTTTTTAATTATTTGCTTTAGCAAAAACAGGTATGACTGATATTTAAAGCATGGACCAAGTTAATTGCGCTGCATCAGTTTTGTAACAATTCACG
This sequence comes from Listronotus bonariensis, assembly GCA_014170235.1. Classification (NCBI taxonomy): domain Eukaryota; kingdom Metazoa; phylum Arthropoda; class Insecta; order Coleoptera; family Curculionidae; genus Listronotus; species Listronotus bonariensis. Next base: position 20,072 of record JACEGR010002258.1, on the reverse strand, counting down.
ATAATTGTGTGCCACTTAAGGGCTCTTTACCTAAGTATATTGATTTTTTTTTTGGGTTTTGCAAGCCTGTCCATTTTTTAGCAAATTTTTTACAATACCCATGAGAGGCCTTTAAAAAGGTGCTTTTATTTAACTTAAAAAATAAAAGACTCTAGACGTAAATCATCCTAAAACATTAGGTCCTAAATTTATTTTTTACTTACCGTACCAGATAAGTACGTATCAAAGTATACTGAAGCTGTCATACAGTGCCGGATCAAGGTCTGTTTTTTACTGAAGCAAATAGTTAATGTTCCGCCCTTTTTTTTAAACAGTAACCAAAAATAAATAAATCCTATCTTACAAAAAATGACGGTTTTATCTTCCCTTTGCGCCCCTCCCGATGTATAATTAGGACCACAATCCAAAAATATATGTTTTTTAATTGAAATAAAAAAAAAACTCACCTGCAAAAACAAGTAGAAGAAATGTAACTTTTACTCTCGCCTAACCTTAAATATGTACGCCTCCTAATCTGACGCTGAAGCGGCCGTTTCACGGATTCATGCTTAATCCGTTACTGCTCTCATATTTTAATCTGGATAATTCCCCATGTTATATTTTTCTTAAATTTATTCTGTTACTAATTTAGACTGATGCTTAGCAAATAAAATTTGTGTTGCTTTACACATTTTGGGAAACATTGTCTTAAATATACAAAATAAAAACAATTAAAAATTTTTATGCTGTTTATTATAAATAATCAATTACTTTCAAAAACGTTTGCATTGAAACCAGCAGCTGATTCAGACAAATGATAAATAAATCGTAGAAGCTTTACCTCGGTTTCTGGCTGGTTGCCCAAGCGCATGAAATAAGTTTTCAAACAAAATGATTTCCTTGCTTTTAAAAGTTTTAGTCAGAAAATTGCAAGATTTAAAAAAGTAAAACTTATCATACTTATCATCTTTATTCATTTTTTATAAACGTAGAAAAACCTAATTCTAGTCCAACTTTAAACATACTATTTTCATAAAAACATGCTAAATATGTATAGATTTATAGAAGTATTTAAACTATACATAATAAAAAAATACGGCCTATAGAAAATCTTCTAATGTAATGTTAATTTTCAGAAAATAAGATTTTATAAATAAGTTAAAGCAATGTCCCAAATGATATTAGTTAGTTTTGTTAATAAATGGTTGGTTTAAGACGGGGTTGGTCATTCGACCATGTTTGCACTGCAGCCTTTTGGCTTATTGTGCACTCCATTTTTGTTATAGAAGTTCGCTGCTCTTTACCAAGTTTAGTAGATTCCTACCAAGATGTTCATGCGGGTGAGGATTCCCGCTATGTATGTTCCCAAATAGACTGTGTCTTTCGCGTGTCAGTACAATGTTATTATTATTATTATATTATGTGTAAGGCTGTTTCCTCCTCGTCCTCGCAAAGCCTGCATGTTATAGGTCCATGGTAAATGCCCATTTTTTGCAAGTGTTTCCATAGATGATAGTGTCCTGTCAAAAGTTCTACTACTTGTTTTAACTAAGTACCCCCAGTTGGAGGACTTCAGTTTTTAGTTTCTGGTTAGGAAGGATCGCCTAATAGTGTCTCCTTCGCATGTCCTTGGTCAGGTGAGGCAATATGTTGTTGTTAAGACCATCTACTTAGCGCTGTTTTCATCACCTTTTTGGGCAGTCCTAGTACTGGCTCTGGACCGTTGCAGGTTCTAGATGAAAAATGAAAAACTTCGATTTTTAGTTTGTATTTTTTAGGTTTTTTTTAGGAGGGTGGTTTTTTATTTTGTTTTAGGCGAAGCGGTCCCATTTTCCATAGTTTGCTATCTTTTTAATGTTGCATAAATCATTTAAAAAACATTTAATATAATAGAAATAGTTACGTTTACAGAAACATGCAAATGGATGGTCAATGGTAAAAAAATGCTAGGAAAACAAAATGACAAACTTAACTATATCAAAGAACCCAAAATCACATACAAACTAACTATATATATGATATTTTTTCTGTGCCAAAATAAATAATTACATTGTTATTTTTAACCAATTTCCTAGCATGAAAGCAATAAGCATCAACTAATTAACTTTTGGGTTATAACTATTGTACTCACTTAATTATACGATTTTCTAATATCTACCCCGTTTAATTTCTCGTATAATACCCTTTTAGTAAAGTAATTACTATCCATACTGTAACTGACAAATAGCTTCATCAATAAACAACCATAACAATTATTGATGTGTTGTTCCGCATTCAAATTACCTGCACGCTAGAACATGAAACCTTTGACAACTGCAGGTATCAATAATCAATAATACTCAAAACTTCTTTGTATTTTACCACTTAAATTATTGAAGATAGTACTGGATTTACCAGCAGGCTAATTAGGCTGGAGCATATGCCGGCAATTTTTTAAGAGGGGGCATAAATATATTTAGTTTATCAATATTTTTATTTCGAAGTACAAAAAGCAAAGCAATATGACATGCTTTATGAGTATTAGGGTGCATGTTTCCGTAAAGACATTTTTTGATCCTAAAAATGTTTTCTACATAATTGGGGATTAAGGAATCAACAGTCAAAGGCGACAAAACTGACTAGCCTACGAGTGCCAAAAATTGCGCCACTGGTCGATTATCATTCTAACTGAAAATATATAAAATTAATGTATTAACTTTTTTATCATTATACGCTATTGTTGGTCCTTAGCAATAGAGACAAAAAGGAGTTTAAAAAATTTTCACGTTCCCTATTTGTATTGTATTGCGCTTGCGCAGAAGCGATACGTCGGTTCCAATCCGTTACGTTAAACTTATCAATACGACACACGTATCCGTATCGCGATCGGTAACGTATCCCGACTTTGGTACGTCAAAATTAGAAAAGAAGAAGATTTATAACCATAAAATTTAATTAATTGCTTGATTGACAAGTGAGTTAAAAGCTTAAAGTTAAAAATTTAGAATCCAAAATTGCATCCATCGTTAAATTAAGCACGTAATAAAGAGCAGTTAAACCACAGTAAAATCACGAAAGAAACTGTGAGAAAAACTGTTAGGATACAAACCCTGAACAAAATGATCACAACAATGATGATCGCCCACGAATTGTCTCTCGTTGCGTATACGGATAGGTTTAAGTCTAGTACACAAGTGTTGTAAGTGAATTTTTAGAAAAAGTGATTTTTGGACACTTACATTTAAGAACTTTTTATGCACATGAGTAGCAAGTAAAATATTTAAACTTAAAGATTCCAGTTTTATTTAAGTTTGTTGATAATTTTTAGACAAAAAAATGAAACATTTTTAAACAAACTAGTTCAAATAACTTTAACATTTATTTTGGATTTATCGATATACAGTTTTTAAAATAAATGCCTTGCTTTTGCCAAGATGTCAAAAATTCTAAAAATTTATATTGCTTCTTATATTGTATTCATGTCGCAGGCAAATGGTTATTTTAGGCAAATAACTTTTGTCTAGGCAAGTGTTTTCTGCCTAGGTAAATAGTGTATTAATTTTCAAATGCTAATTGCCTAGGCAAATGCTATTTAACCAGTCAATTGGCATTTGGTTCTATTTGCCTAAGCTGATTTTTAGACAAAAGGAAATAGAAATATTTGCATAACTGGACGGTCATGCAAAACTGTCACATTAGGGGTCATGGTTAGATCTGGTTGGTTAAATAACTTTTTGTGATTTCTTAAAAAAGCAAATTAAAAAAAAAAGATCTAACTAACCAGAACTAACAATGACAGTTTTGCATGACCGTCTATGGCGCTTCGAATTTATTACGCTAGGTATCTTTTTAATTTTTTTTTTTACTTTTATGATACCTGTATATCGTAATATTTTAAATCAAGTTTACTAAATAGCACTGAACAATAAAAAGTTTTCTGGATAATTTGTTTATTAAACATGTTTTCTTAGTAGCAGATCATTAACAGCTCATAACGTTGCATGCAACATTTTATAGGAGTTTACTCAAAGAGAGAAATAGAGAAAGACCGATTTTGATCGCTTATAACTTTAGAACAAATAAATTTGCAGTTGTCGATGCAGTTTTTGCAGTAGGCCTTAGACTTTTTTTAAGTTTTTCAGTTTATCTACCACACATGCCATTTGTTGTAACATTCCATTAGTACAAAAACAAAATGACCTATTTTCCGATATAGAGCCACTTTGTCATTTTAAATGGAACACCATGCACATTTTTCTATATTCCTAAAATATACTATTGTTTTAGATTTATGAATATTTTAAAAATGCCAAATTTATTGATTTCCAAAAAAATTGACTGCCTGGCAACTAAGACTATTATTTGACAATGAAAATTGGCTACACACGACGTTGCAACAAAAATACGACAGCAAAGCTATACGTTGTTCCCAAAATAATAGTTACAGTACGTTTAGAATACTTTTTAAAACTTTTATTGTTGTTTTAAATTGCCGTATTTTTTCTGTAACCACGTAAGTAGAAAATTTTCATTGTTAAATAACACTTTTAATGGTATGCAGTCAATTTTTTAGAAATCAATAACTTTGTTGTTTTTTAAAAATAAGCAAGCTTATGTAACATGTTATTTCCAGGTAAAGAATCCAATTTTATTAATACAGAAAAACGTACGAGGTGTTTCATTTAAAATAACATGACAATATTTTGTGTGCTAATAGACACAATTAAATGGTAATATGATAAAAAAACTTCCAATCTACGGCTTTTACGAAAACTACCAGGACCAGTCTAAACTAATTATTTTTATAAGATGATGAGAGAAGCTTACCTAATGCACTTTGGCCCTGATAAAAAGGTTTTATGCTGTTGAAAATAAAGGTTAGCTAAATATAATATCGTAGAAAAAAATTATGTTCTTTTTTACCCAAACCTTTTTTTTCTTTTTGTAAGTATGGTAATAGTATTACTAATAGAGATAAACACCTGAAACATCTGCCAAAGACAAACTATAAGATAATCAAAACCTTAGGCTGGCTTTTTGAGCTTGTACCCTATATACCTGCACGCCTCCTGCAGTGTAAATTGATTATTAAAATAAGATTTCGAAATTTATTGCGAAAAAGTGTAAAATACATAGAAGAACGGGGTTTCAAAACGTTAAATTAACTATTGTGTGCCACTTTAGCTTCCAATCAGGAATTGTGTGCAAAAAGAAGGGTGAATGTAGTAAACATAAGGATACTCAGTTTGTTTTTTAACTTTGATGATGGATACCTTGAAAACAAAACATTTTCGGCTAAAAATCATTTGGGATTCGTGATCAGCGCCCCAAAAACCCCCGTATACCAAATTTGGTCAAAATCGGAGTTGTTCCCACTTCCGAGACAATAAATATATTTACTTTTTTTGTTCTGTTTTTAAAATCAAAAGTACTTTATTCTTGGTTTTTATTCATATTTTTAGTTATAATTCGCCTTGTACAAATCAAACTTTTAGTATCTCTTAGTTTTGGACCATGCGACCAGCTTTCTCATAATGCCTTTTAAATTTTAAAAATGTTTGGTCCATTTATCCCCTTGAAACACGCATCCTGAGACATACTATCTGTTCTAATAACTAAAAACAAAATTACTAAAAATAAGTCACATAAGAAAAACACGAAGTTTGGAAAAAAATATTTACTACTACTACTTTACTATTTTCTGGCGGTCTTCAACGGTTTTTATCAGCAAAACCGCCGGACGGCGGCTTACAGCGAGAAAATAATCAAAAACCGCCAAAAAATACAAATTAATTTGAATTTTCGGCGGTTTTCTTCTTATAATTAATTAAAACAGTGCCTTTTTTAAAACCTAAACTGAAAATTATAAATTTAAAATAATTATAAAAAGAAAACTATATTTTTTACTTTATATATTTTTTGTCTGACTTAGTAAAGTTATTTTTAACATAATAAATCTCTGTTTACAAAGGCCTGAATTATTTACTTAGTCACGCTTTATTGCAGAATAGCTTACAATACCATAATATTCAGAAATATATTTTCTAAAGGTCGCTTGACAATAAAAAATCCCTTGAATATATTTTTTGTTATAAAAGAAATGTTTTTTGTCTACCCAAAAGAAAAAGTTTATCCAATTGGCTTTCTTATTTATCATTCCATAGCTTTTATTATTAGGCCATTGACAGATAATAACATTTTATAGCATTTTGTTGGATTCTTTCCAATAAAGATTTATTTATGTATATTGCTTTGCTTTAAGTAGGAAAGGTATATTTGAAAAAATATACCTACATATACTTTCATTTTTTTAATATGTTGACAACACAATAAAAGAAACACTATAGAAAGGGGTTAGAATTAATTAGATTAATATTTTAATGATAATAATAACACAGGCACACAAAATTAAAAAAGAACTGAACCGGGACATAAAGTGTTTCTTGTGTATTTCGATGCGCTGAATCCGAATATGAAGCCCATTTTGGTCCGGCACGTCCCAGTTTTTTTGTAAATTGCAAATACCTTTTACATGACCAGATTTTAAGGTTACTCCTTTAAGAGTTATTAACCTTCAAACGTTGAGTTAATATTGAGTAGTGGCCATCCTCGGGAATATAATAGAAAACAGGAATTTTTAAATAAAACGCTCTGTATATTACATCAACATTAAATTGATATTGAGCTTCAGGAAAATACCACATTTGATATGTCTTGATATGTTATGTCTCTTATAGTTTGGGAGATATGGCCATCCGAATCTAAAATAGTAGATATAGTGTCTATTTTATCTTTGACACTAAACTTACTGCTGAAGATATAATGATTTTCAGATTTGAATGGCCATATTTTTTAAACTATAAGATGTAGACATATCAAATGTAGTATTTTCTTAAAGCACTTTAAAATAAATATTTAATGGTAATGTAATATACAGTTTTTTAAAAATGCCGGCATACTAATAAATTCCTAAGGATGGCCACCACTCAATCTTAACTCAACGTTTGACGGTAAGTAACTCTTAAAGGAGTGACTTAATTAAAAATTCGTGAGAAACCTTTTTTGTAGAGCGTAAATTTTTTTATTAGAATATGCAATTGGTGGATTTTTTAATTTATTTTTGTCTCATAAAAAAATTAAACTAAAAAGTCCAAAAATAATATGGTACTTAAATGGGAAAAGCAAAGTAGGGAGAGATAGAGAGTTTACGGACCACCGTCCACCGGTGGAGCTTATCATCTCAAAATCTCTGACGTCATTCGAAATTTAGGAATCTTGCGCAAAGCGTTATTTAGGGCGTGGCCCCTACTATCTGTCAAACCATAAATGTCATCTGTCACCTGTCAAATGTCACCTGTCACCTGTCATATGTCAAAAATCACGTGACTAGGAAAATGGCCGCCATGCGTAGGATACTTGCGCTAGGGTCATAAATTGATTTGCGCAAACGCGAAAATTCCAAGTCATACCGTTCGGGCGCTATCGACTAAAATCGTTATTTAACCTTGATGATGAGTCATTGGCGCGCGGTTTAAATTTTTTAAATATAGTGTAACGTCATACCTATCGAATAGCGAAAACCGCATGACGCCATCTTTAGCCATAAGGGCGCTACAGCTGTTTAAAATATGGCGAGAGACACCAACCAGCGATTAGGACGGTAACCCCATAGCAAAATTAACCATAGCGGCCTTATTATTAAACTTAGAATAATGAAACTTGAACAAAGAATAGTTGCTAACGGTAAATAATTTCAAGGTCAAACCTGTCACATGATAAGCCTAAACTTCTAAGAATTACGGCCCCCAGCACCCTGCACCCCCGCTTAAGCCGTTGGTTTAAACGGAGGGCGTAACCAAACGCATGCGGTGAAAAAATGGCGCGATTCGCCGAACGGTTCGCAGAGCGGTTCGCCAAACGGCTCGCCGAACGGGACGTATATCTTGGCTTCTAGTTAATTTTATTCATTCTTTTTTAAACAATTATTTTTAATAAATATATTACCACTAATTTTTAAATAAATATGTTATTTGAGAGTAAAAAGGGCCTTAACAGCTTTTAACGTATATTTCGGTTTCTAGTAGATCGATTTTAGTTGTTCTTTTTGCTAATAATTTAATTTTTATAAATCTACAAATATTAATACTAAAATTTTTAATAATTATGTTATTTGAGTGTAAATAGGGCCTTAACAGTTTTTAACGTATATCTTGGCTTCTAGTGGTTTGATTTTAGTCATTCTTTTTTAAACAATTATTTTTAATAAATATATTAACACTAATTTTTAAATAAATATGTTATTTTAGAGTAAATAGGGCCTTAACAGTTTTTAACGTATATTTCGGTTTCTAGTAGACCGATTTTAGTTGTTCTTTTTGCTAATAATTTAATTTTTATAAATCTACAAATATTAATACTAAAATTTTTAATAATTATGTTATTTGAGTATAAATAGGGCCTTAACAGTTTTTAACGTATATCTTGGCTTCTAGTGGTTTGATTTTAGTCATTCTTTTTTAAACAATTATTTTAAATAAATATATTAACACTAATTTTTTAAATAAATATGTTATTTGAGAGTAAATAAGGCCTTAACAGTTTTTAACGTATATTTCGGTTTCTAATAGACCGATTTTAGTTGTTCTTTTTGCTAATAATTTAATTTTTATAAATCTACAAATATTAATACTAAAATTTTTAATAATTATGTTATTTGAGTATAAATAGGGCCTAACAGTTTTTAACGTATATCTTGGCTTCTAGTGGTTTGATTTCAGTCATTCTTTTTTAAACAATTATTTTAAATAAATATAATAACACTAATTTTTTAAATAAATATGTTATTTGAGAGTAAATAAGGCCTTAACAGTTTTTAACGTATATTAGAAATACAGGGCTGTTTTTGGAAATACAGGTCTGTTTTTAGAAATACAGGGCTGTTTTTGAAAATACAGGGCTGTTTTTAGAAATACAGGGCTGTTTTTGGAAATACAGGGCTGTTTTTGGAAATACAGGGCTGTTTTTAGAAATACAGGGCTGTTTTAGGAAATACAGGGCTGTTTTTAGAAATACAGGGCTGTTTTTGGAAATACAGGGCTGTTTTTGGAAATACAGGACTGTTTTTGGAAATACAGGGCTGTTTTTAACGCATGCGTAAGACCGTCAATAGGAGTGTAAACATGGTGGATTATGAAGATATACGCCGAGCGCCACGTGCAGAGGTTGCGCTCCACGCCTTATGACATAACCTTAAACTTATATAGTTCATTCGCATGCGCGAAAAAATGACGTCAACATAACCTAGAAATTCGGACACTGTTATGATTGAAACATAACCTAAAATTTATTCGGATAAGCCTTCGCCCCGCGTCTAACAATTAGGGCTCAGGGTCCTGCGATAACGCCCCCGCCTAAGCCCTGGGGTTCCCACAAAACGGCACCGTATTTTAGAAAAACGGCACCGTTTTTTAAAATACGGCACCGTTTTTTAAAATACGGCACCGTTTTTCTAAAATACGGCACCGTTTTTTAAAATACAGCACCGTTTTTAAAATACGGCACCGTTTCTTAAAATACGGCACTGTTTTTTAAAATACGGCACCGTTTTTAAAATACGGCACTGTATTTTAGAGAAACGGTGCCGTATTTGGAAAATACAGGGCTGTATTTTGAAACTACAGAGCTGTTCAGCTGTTTATTTTGCTGTTCATATTTAATTACCTGTTTATGTTTAGACTTTTGCGCAGCCGTCATAATTGTAGATACATATATTAGATAAGTCCAGAGAGACTTGGTCAGTCCCCGAGAGGTGTGGTGTGGTTGTGTGTTTTTAAATCACATCATACTTTGCCTCCTTGGTTCGTACTGTATCAATCAACCTGAAACCTGTCAAAACAAGAAACCTACTCTTGATGGGTTAATATACCATGCGGTTTTCGCTATTCGATAGGTATACTTGGTAATATTAGTGTCGTTGACAGCCTCGTATATAATTTGCATATCTACTTGTGATAATATTAGCACCGCTGGCGGCCCTGTATAATATACCTATATATCTCCTTGTATCACGGCAAATTACTGCTTTTTAAATAAAATCACTGTTATTTGCCGTCTTTTAATTATATCGCTGTTATTTCATTAATAAACAGTTTATTACAGTATAATTATTTAAAAGACGGCAAAATTACTGCTTTTAAATAAGAACACTGTTATTTGCCGTCTTTTAAATTATATCGCTGTTATTTTATTAATAAACAGTGTATTACAGTATAATTATTTAAAAGACAGCAAAATTACTGCTTTTAAAATAAAATCACTGTTATTTGCCGTCTTTTAAATAATTATAGTGTAATACACTGTTTATTAATGAAATAACAGTATAATTATTTAAAAGACGGCACAATTACTGCTTTTTAAATAAGAACACTGTTATTTGCCGTCTTTTAAATTATATTGCTGTTATTTTATTAATAAACAGTGTATTACACTATAATTATTTAAAAGACGTCAAAATTACTGCTTTTTAAATAAGAACACTGTTATTTGCCAGTCTTTTAAATTATATCGCTGTTATTTCATTAATAAACAGTTTATTACAGTATAATTATTTAAAAAGACGGCAAAATTACTACTTTTTAAATAAAATAACTGTTATTTGCCGTCTTTTAAATTATATCGCTGTTATTTTATTAATAAACAGTTTATTACAGTATAATTATTTAAAAGACGGTAAAATTACTGCTTTTTAAATAAGAACACTGTTACTTGCCGTCTTTTTAAATAACTATACTGTAATACGAGTGAGGCCCCAGGGCCTAGGCGGGGGGCGTTATCGCAGGGCCCGGAGCCCTAATTGTTAGACGCGGGGCGAGGGCTTATCCGTATAAATTTTAGGTTATGTTTCAATCATAACAGTGTCCGAATTTCTAGGTTATGTTGACGTCATTTTTTCGCGCATGCGTAAGAACTATACAAGTTTAAGGTTATGTCATAAGGCGTGGAGCGCAACCTCTGCACGTGGCGCTCGGCGTATATCTTCATAATCCACCATGTTTACACTCCTATTGACGGTCTTACGCATGCGTTAAAAACAGCCCTGTATTTCCAAAAACAGTCCTGTATTTCCAAAAACAGCCCTGTATTTCCAAAACAGCCCTGTATTTCTAAAAACAGCCCTGTATTTCCTAAAACAGCCCTGTATTTCTAAAAACAGCCCTGTATTTCCAAAAACAGCCCTGTATTTCCAAAACAGCCCTGTATTTCCAAAAACAGCCCTGTATTTCTAAAAACAGCCCTGTATTTTCAAAAACAGCCCTGTATTTCTAAAAACAGACCTGTATTTCCAAAAACAGCCCTGTATTTCTAATATACGTTAAAAACTGTTAAGGCCTTATTTACTCTCAAATAACATATTTATTTAAAAATTAGTGTTATTATATTTATTTAAAATAATTGTTTAAAAAAGAATGACTGAAATCAAACCACTAGAAGCCAAGATATACGTTAAAAACTGTTAGAGCCCTATTTATACTCAAATAACATAATTATTAAAAATTTTAGTATTAATATTTGTAGATTTATAAAAATTAAATTATTAGCAAAAGAACAACTAAAATCGGTCTATTAGAAACCGAAATATACGTTAAAAACTGTTAAGGCCCTATTTACTCTCAAATAACATATTTATTTAAAAAAATTAGTGTTAATATATTTATTTAAAATAATTGTTTAAAAAAGAATGACTAAAATCAAACCACTAGAAGCCAAGATATACGTTAAAAACTGTTAAGGCCCTATTTATACTCAAATAACATAATTATTAAAAATTTTAGTATTAATATTTGTAGATTTATAAAATTAAATTATTAGCAAAAGAACAACTAAAATCGGTCTACTAGAAACCGAAATATACGTTAAAAACTGTTAAGGCCCTATTTACTCTAAAATAACATATTTATTTAAAAAATTAGTGTTAATATATTTATTAAAAATAATTGTTTAAAAAAAGAATGACTAAAATCAAACCACTAGAAGCCAAGATATACGTTAAAAACTGTTAAGGCCCTATTTACACTCAAATAACATAATTATTAAAAATTTTAGTATTAATATTTGTAGATTTATAAAAATTAAATTATTAGCAAAAGAACAACTAAAATCGATCTACTAGAAAACCGAAATATACGTTAAAAACTGTTAAGGCCCTTTTTACTCTTAAATAACATATTTATTTAAAAATTAGTGGTAATATATTTATTAAAAATAATTGTTTAAAAAAAGAATGAATAAAATTAACTAGAAGCCAAGATATACGTCCCGTTCGGCGAGCCGTTTGGCGAACCGCTCTGCGAACCGTTCGGCGAATCGCGCCATTTTTCACCGCATGCGTTTGGTTACGCCCTCCGCTTAAACCAACGGCTTAAGCGGGGGTGCAGGGTGCTGGGGGCCGTAATTCTTAGAAGTTTAGGCTTATCATGTGACAGGTTTGACCTTGAAATTATTTACCGTTAGCAACTATTCTTTGTTCAAGTTTCATTATTCTAAGTTTAATAATAAGGCCGCTATGGTTAATTTTGCTATGGGGTTACCGTCCTAATCGCTGGTTGGTGTCTCTCGCCATATTTTAAACAGCTGTAAAATTAAACCGCGCGCCAATGACTCATCATCAAGGTTTAATAACGATTTTAGTCGATAGCGCCCGAACGGTATGACTTGGAATTTTCGCGTTTGCGCAAATCAATTTATGACCCTAGCGCAAGTATCCTACGCATGGCGGCCATTTTCCTAGTCACGTGATTTTTGACATATGACAGGTGACAGGTGACATTTGATAGGTGACAGATGACATTTCATGGTTTGACAGATAGTAGGGGCCACGCCCTAAATAACGCTTTGCGCAAGATTCCTAAATTTCGAATGACGTCAGAGATTTTGAGATGATAAGCTCCACCGGTGGACGGTGGTCCGTAAACTCTCTATCTCTCCCTACTAAGCAACATGATTTCGGAACGGTTTAAATTATGAATTAAGAGCATATTTACATTGTATATTTTTTAAGGCTAAAAACTCAAAGTTCAGGGGGCGATCGGTAAAAAAGAATTGATTTGGAAAATAACGGACACCCTACTGTATATACCTTAAATTGACCCAAAAATTAAGATTTATTCATATTTCAGCATCGGTCCCTCAATTAAGGCTGCCAAATGTCAAGAATAGGACAATATTGAGAATGCAACTAATTAGTTATTACAACAGATCTGACAATACATTTAGGAAGGATTTGTTTTACCAGGGCACGAATCAAATGTAACTTAAAACCGATTTTGTACTATTTAAACTTCATACCAGGGATATGTATAGTAAAGGGTATTTCATTTAAGAAGAAAAATGACTTCGCCAATCGATCGTCTTTTAGCTCGGAAACTTAAAAATCGTAACTATAAAACAATTGAATGAAAAAAAAAGACTAACGTCATAATTGTTGCGTTTTTTAAATGAAAGACCCTATTTTTATAACATTTTTGGATTCTATGGTCAATTCTAAGTGTTTTTAATAGGTATAGCATAAATCTATTCTAAACTGTTTTTAGGTTATTGACGCTTAAACATTTGTTACTTATATTATTTAATTAAATATACTAAAATAAAATAAAGGTAATACAGGTCATCACCTGAGACTATAAATTTATTGCAATTTATATTTATTAGTAGATTTTGTATTAATTTTTTTATAATGAATTATTCTTTAATTAAAAAATTATAGGTAGTAACGCAATATAACGAGTATAAAAAAATGTTAGTGAAGCAAAAGGAGATTTTGAAAACCTAAAATAAAATCTACTAATAGGTAAAAACTTGAATGAATTTGAAGTATCAGGTGATTACCTGCGTTATCTCTATTTTATATTGATTAATTAAATAAGTCGTCTAAATGGGAATGACTGTTAAAGAATCAATAAATTAAAACAGTTGAAGATAGACTTATATTAACCTTATTAAAAACACTTAGCATGGTCATAGAATCCAAAAATGTTATAATAAATAGGATGTTTCATTTAAAAAACGCAACATTTATGGCATTAGTCTTTGTTTTTATGCAATTGTTTTTTATTTAAATTTTCAAATTCTCTGAGCAAAGACACAACGATTAGCTATCTTAAAGTTCTTACGAAATACTGGGAAAGCCAGAAAATATGCCGTTTTTTCTCTTAAATGGAATACCCTGTACATGATTTTTATAATTTCTTAAGATAAGAGAGGGATGACTAGAATGTCTGCCATTTTGTTAAAAAAAAATAAAAATAATATTAAATCCACAACGTTCTATGTATATTTACGAGTACAATCTTTACATCCTTAATAGATTTTTTTTAAAGAACATTAAAAATAATATTATTGTATGTATGTATATTATACATTTTTTCACCTTCTTATAAAACTTGTAGGTATATAGCATTTATAAAAGTAAAACTCCGTTTTGCTGTATAAAAGAAATAGAAAAGTTATCCTCTAAAGACGATAAAAATGTAATCACCTTTTTAATTTATTAACGTTATATTTTTGTGAAATGCCGAAATGATACCCTATTATTCAAAAATAAACCTTAAAAATAAACCTTGATAATAAAAACCCCTGTGTTTCTTTTTTTTCTAAAAGCGGTATTTTCATTATCTGCTCTAAAAAGAAAAAGTTGGTTCAAAAGGCGAGCCTATTATTCTTTAGATCCCTTTTAAGGGCATTGACAGCCAATAAAATTATATGACTTCTACTAGGTCCTGCTTCTAATAACGACCCACTTACGTTACGTGGCTATTAGCGTAAGTTAAGAAGGGTAACTTAATTGGGGTAATATATACTTGTAACTATAAAATAGCTACAGGGCGCCCACAGTAGATGACTCAAACCTAAAATTATTAATTTTTAAGATGCAAAAATTAAATTTAGTACAAGGTGGCGCTTTTTTGTTGACCTTTCAGGGTATCGCAAAAACAAAAGATATAAAACAAATCTGAGTGCGTCATCTCGATTTCCATTTTTAAAACAAATTAAACAAAAAATGTATGTCATGACTAACTTAATTTGTTTTGGATATACATAGAAAAGTTTTTGGGATTTTTATGTGGAATTCAGTGACGTACCTACCTATATTTTTCTATGGACTTATATTTTAAAGTTATAATACAAAGTTGGGTTTTTTAATGGAACATCCTGTATATTTTATCACCAATAGGAAGGTCTTTTTAAAAGCCGTTTAAAATATCATATTGAATATATTTAATTTGTCATGGTTTCGGAAATATAGTCATCGTCAGGAATTCCATAAACTGTCATTTTAAGAATAAAACACCCTATATATTTTATTATTATTAAAAATACATTTTAAAACCCTTTTAAATTTCATCAAATTTAAAATAATTTTCCTCTAACAGTTTCGGAAATTTGAGCATCCAAATCATAATGCGTTTATCTATTAGTTTTTAGATATAAATGGTCCTATTTCCAAAACTACACCAAATAAACATATCAAATGTGGTATTTTGTTAAACCTCTTTAAATCATCTTTGCAACGGTTATTTAATATACAGGGTGTTTCGTTAAAAAATCCTAATGATGGCCATATTTCCAAACCTATTAAAAAATAATATATTAAATGTGGCATTTCTTATAGCCTTAAAGGAGACCTTTCAACTCATGATAAAATATTCTATTTGTCTTCTTTTCTTCTATTTAAAAAACTCAACTCTGTGTTATAACTTTAAAATAAAAGTAAATGGAAAAAATATAGGTATGTTACTGAATTTTACATAAGAATCCCTTAAACTTTGCTATTTACATTTTTTTTTCCATCTCCAACATCAAGCGAGTTACAAGTGCCTGGTCAAATTAACAAAATTTGAAAAACACGTTGCGTTATATCTCGTTTAGTTTTCACCATATCCTGCAAGGTCAACGAAAAGCTGCCACTTTGTACAGGGTGTTTCCTCAAATTTTGACTGCTTCTAGCGACCCTATTATTCCAGATAGAAAACAAAAATTTAGGTAAAAATTGTAGGGTATCATCCAGACCGTCCGAATTTGCTACTTAAAGGAACAATTGAGCATCACTCACACAGAACTAACCAGTTCCCCGTCAACTTCTGAACAGGTAAAATTTTGTACTGATGATATCCCTATTTACAAAGGGGTAATACTAATTTTCTTTTTAGACCCTATTAAAATATTTACTGGTATCTTCAGTTGAAAAAAGGATTTTATACAATCACACATTTAAATTAATTTTACAAAATTTAAAGTCCTAATTAGTCATTTACCTTGAAAATATAATAAAATCTCTAATTCTTTGTCCTCATCTATATTCACTAATCTTTTCTTCCTTTGCAAATTTTTGTGAATCGTAAAATGTCTTTCTATGTTATAGAAAGTGCCTCTTACCGGCATACCTGGGTGAAAAACTCGATAATCAATAAAAAGAAATACATTATTTTCCTCTTTTTCCTTTTTAGTATAACCCATTTTGCGACTTAATATTATCAAAATTTAAAAACGAATTGACAACTAAATGTTATGTCTCATGCCACCGGAAATGTCATTTTGTGATAACTTTGTTTTCCAATGGTTACTGTGTTTGTTTCATATAGTAAATAAGTAATATATTGATTTTTTCATACCAAATATTTTAACAATGGATGAATAAATTTTATAAGCAACATATATATATATATATATATATTTAAAAATTTGAGGAAACACCCTGTACATAGTCAGGCTCTTTGATACTTAGGTTGGGGATACACTAATTTCTAAGTAGTTTGAACAAAGACTATTCATAATAATGCCAAGAAGAGAGATTTATAACAGCCCTAAAACTGTATAACGATCACTTTCCTTAAGTTTGCTTCAAAGATTTCCTTAGAAACGTATATTTTAGTACACTGAAGTGCAATAGCTTCTTTAAGGGGTTATATTCACTTAGAAGACCGAAGAAGCCCATTTTTTAGGATTTTTTTTCTGGAAAGCTCTCTTGATTTAATAATTTGAAATTTTGTACACGTATTCTGTATACTTTTAACAATATTTAAACATATTTAATTTGTCAAAAAAATATTTTGAATTTATGAATATTTTGAAAGCCTCTGTGGCCGATGTCTGCCTTTCCAAAAAGACGTCTTGCGGTGACCACTATATCTCTGGACTGGATAATCAAAAATTAAAAAACCTAACGTATCTAGTTTAGGAAATGTTTAATTTATAAATAAATTGAAGAAATAAGCAAAAAAATAAATTAACAAAATGGCGGTGTCTTAAATACAAAAATCGATTTCGGGCTCCAAATTTGGACCTTAAAACATTTATTAAAAAACAAATATTTATCGCAAAAGTAAAAACCTTTGATAAATTTCTAAAAATATATCTAAGAAGCCTGTGTTCAAACTTAAGACCAATCGGTTAAGTGGTTTTCGAGTTATCGTGGTCACCGTTTTTGAAAACACTGTTTTGAGAAAAACGCGTTTAAAGCTTTTAGAAACCTATACAATTGTAAATTGAATTTTTTTACAAATACGCGTATTTCTCCTAAACTATTTGGCGGATTAACTTTAAACTTTCAAAGAATATACTTGAATACATGTGCACTCGAAATATGCTTGAAAAGAAAATGATTTTTTCAAAATCGCAAGTGAACGGTGCACTAGGCAACTTGTTTTACAACAGGTTGTAGAAGTCCAGAGTTGGGTCGAATACTGAAAATCAGTATTCGAATACGGATACGAATACCGGAAAAAAAGTATTTGAATACCGAATATTTGAATACTTCGAAGAAAAAAGTATTTCCCTATTTTTTGTTCCCTTTTTGTATTCAACTCCTGACAATTTTGGTACTCCAATGCTTACACATTTCGGTATTTGAATACTTAAAACAAAGTATTCATCGAATACTTTAAAAGTATTCGTCGAATAATACCGAATACCAAACACACAAATGTTTTCGAATACTATTCGAATACCGGAAAAATGTATTCTGAATACTGTTCAGAATACTAAGTATTCGAATACGACCCAACTCTGTAGAAGTCAAGTAGATTTGACATACAAAATAATAATGTCTTGTTGTTGTTTAAATGACAGACAGGATGTGCCTGTTGGCAAAAATCTATGCACTTTGTTGCACCAGTTGTCTACAATACTGTTTTTACAACCGTCAAATTGATAATCGCATAGTCTGTGGGCCATTTATGAAGTAATGAGCAACAGGTGCCAAATATGATCAGAATAATTATTGGTTACAAAGAAAACCCTTTAAAATCTATAATATGACTTGGATTGGGATTGACTATTACAGTTGCCGCTGCTTTCAATCTTAAGCTTTAAGTACTATAGTGCAATTTTCAATTATTATTACTATATGGAGTCTCAGAGACTCCTGCTCAAAGAAACTTAAACAAACAATAAATATGAAAAAAGCATTTTTCACATTTGGATTTTTTATTTACTTGGCCTAAAACCTAATGGCATATCAGTAAAATAATTTAAAAAATCTTACTAAAACCTTTAAAAAACAATTTTTAAAGAATATAGTTTTTTTAATATCAATAAGTTTGATTAAGGCAAAATTTCAACACATTACAAAAAATAAATATATCTTGATTTTTTTTATTGAATAAATAAATAAACAAAATGTTAAAACACTTTTTTTCACATATTAAAACGTTCAATGCAAGCTTCCATTCATTTTTCTTCGAATATATTAGTTGTTCTTTTTGCCCACTGGTAATGATTTTTCCATTAAAATAATTTTTATTTTGCTGAACTGCTTAGAATTTTTTTTCTAGTTCCAAATTGTTTTTCTCCTCCACCATCGATTGTTTGCTATCTGTTTCATGATTTAATAAAACGGCATGATCTTCCTCAAATTAGTCGATATCGCTGGCATCATGTACTTCGTTAAACCAATTTTCCAATGTACTTTCGTAATTTTCCTTAATCTATTTTTTTCGATAAACACCTGTGACATATTATACACTAAAATAAACAAAAATAACACAAAAAATAAAATGTATTAAACATTTTAAATTGTTACACTTACACTATATATCAGTCTCCAAGACTCCCTAACACTTGTGAAGATGTTAACTACTTAACTACTTACACTGCACTACCGACCGGAAAGAATAGCGAAAAATTAATGCTAGAGAAAATTACATGGAGGGTGGTAAGAATAAGACAAGCAGTATTCAAAATATTATTAATAGAAAATCGCAATAAGTCTGAGAAACTCCAGTACAGTACTTAAGGGTTAAAGTTTCCTTACCTTTCAAATTTTATATTACTATTCGTATCACAAAAAAAAACATTACCGGGCTTATGCCATTTAAAATATATATATATATATATATATATATATATATATATTTTAGGACGACTCACTCATGGTCCAGTCGATAAGTGAGATATCTGCGAAAAATAGTTCTTGTAATAGTAAAAATAAGGTTGTTGGTATTTTGGATTTAGAAAAACAAAAACCGAATATGGGAAGTTTTTTTAATAATCCCGCACTTAAAAACTGAAATTGTTATAAACAAGTCCGTTTTGTAGCTATAATTAAAAAAAACTTTAAACTAAATAAAATTTAAAAAAGATCATTAAAGAAAAGATAATTTTAGTAGGTTATGACTCCCAGAGTTGTAGCTCCAATATTTATAAATGGTCCCGCTGCCGCCACGTGAAGTATGCTATACAAAATATTTTTTTACAACATTAAATAATAATAATAAAATCTGAATAAATTATATTGTCATCTACACACTTAAAGAAATATAGTTTCTATGGCAAAAACTTCCTAACTTTATTTTTGGTAAAGTTATTCAATTGATAATTAAATAATTTTTTATACACGGTTAAGTAACTTAAGTTGTCATACAATCTCTAGTAAAGGTTTAGATGATGTATTAAAACTTTTATACATATACTATATTTTTTCTTTTTGAAGCTTTTATTATATATATGTCGCAGGCAAATGGTTATTTTAGGAACATGGCTTCTGTCTAGGCAAATGTTTCTGCCTGGGCAAATATCTTCATAAAAATAGATCACATTTGGCCGTGGTCCTTGTTAGGCAA